>OY728159.1:1670044165-1670228008 GCA_963277665.1 Viscum album
TTTAAATGAAAGATAATTTTGAAAGGCATAAATTTTATAAAAACCTATGATTTGATTTTAAAATTGAAATTGCATGTTCAAAATTAAAATTGGGCATTTGAACAATTAATTGAATTGAAATGAATGATTTTCCCATAATTTATTGATTGATTAATTGAAGAATAGGTGATCTTGGGTAGTTAGTGGGTGATTAGGACAACTACATTAGGATTTTGAATCCCTATAAGTGGATTGAAAATAACAACTCTAACTAAACCAAGTTCAGCATGAATTTCCCTAATGGGGTGTTGATTGATTCTATCATGATGGCCTGAGTCTTAGGGATGTGTGTACAGCTTGATCCATAATGATTGACTGAGTAGTGCGAGGGTACTGGAACCAAAAATTAACCTCAATGAATATGACCATAGTTATTTTTTTATTTGATTATTGTATGCCACTTTTTATTGAACGGTTTTCATTCATACACTCCTATTTTATTGAAATGTTCATTTAAACTGGTTTTGGATATATTCACCATCTACTTGATTTGAAAGAATGTTTTGACTGAAAATGTGGAATGATTTTTCATGCCCTAATTTTATTTAAATTGAAGCAGAAATGGTTTATTTTTTATGGAACTACTTGTGTAACATTTGGTGAAATCCAATTGGGATATTTTTTCTCACACTTTACCTTTTCCTTCATATATTTTTAGATTTTTTTATTCCATTTCATGAAAAGGGAAAGTTACACTTTGAGGTGGAGGGTGTTCTTGATTCATGGGACCTTGGGTGATGGTGGTGAATAGTGGAACTATGATCCACTCATTATATGGAGATTCTATGTTTTCAACTTGATGGATACTTTATCATATTTTGGATTATGCATTACTTTAGTATCTTTATTTTTCTTCTTGTGGTATTTTCTCCTTGAAGAGTGTTTGGAATACAAATTTTTCATTGTTTTATTTTTCATTGTTTTATATTCTTATTGTTTTTTCATGGGGTGAAATAGTTCCCTCTGACCATTTTTTGATTCCATGGAACTAGTCACTATCCCATGGGAATTGGGAATTCCCTTTGGGTCATGTTAGTGCTAGATCAGGTAACAGTGTATCATGGTATTTATACTGATTCATGACACTTAAAATGATGATGAAAGTTTTCACAACAATAAGAGAATCCTTTACCAACATGCTTCAACAGGTTATCACTATGTTTCTTTGATTCCCCCCACTTTCACTCCTATAAGTTAATTATTCCTCTTTAATTTCTTACACAATAGTGAGTAAGAATGGATTTTCCTTCTTTCATCTTCTTATCTCTCTCACTCTTTGATACAATATACATTTTTCATTGTAGTGTATCAGTTCACTTCACACTACCCCATCCCACTTCTTCTATTCTATTTTCATCTTTAATATTCACTAAATATTAGTGAATATTATTTCCATAAATTAATTATATAAATTCTCATTTCATTTTGTCTTCTCTATAAGTTGGGTCATTAGTGCATGAATTCTTCTCCATCTTTATCACAGTGATGAATTTCAAATATTCTAGCTTGAAATTCCCACCAATCTTTTACCACAATATTCTCCATGATTTCTTCCAAAAAAACGTGGCTAAATCTTCTATTTAAACTTCCCAAGAATACCACTAAAGTTGTTTTAATTATTTCAGCCTCTATGTATACATGAAAATACTTAAAACATAATGTGTCACACCATTTGTAGCATGGAATCCTCAAATACCAACATAAATCACAATCCTTAATAGTTTTGATTTAATTCATTAAATACTAGTTCACAACGTATCATGGGATTTCATTTTATTTTCTCTAAATATTTCTAGAAACTCACATTTTAATTCTGTATAACTCCTAAGTTTTTTTCAAGTCTTTAACTCGTATAAAGGTTTGGATCACTCATACACAGTAGTAGAATCACTCATGTATAGAGTGAATTGACTAATACATAGAGAAAAAGGACTCGTACACTAGATCAAATGACTCGTACATAGGCTACAATGACTCATACACAGGTCCAATGACCTGTATATAGATCCAAATTACACATATGAACGTCAATAATGACTCGTACTCACCTTCAGACTTAGGTAATTTTGAGTTCTTAACTCCAATTTCTAGAACACTTCAAAATACTTCCAGATTTATTCCAAACTCTTCAAAACTGATTACAATTAACTTTAAATAATTGATAAATATTGGAATTAACTTTATCTCAAATGAATCATCAAACATAACTTGAGTTTGAACATTATTTATGTGTTGAAAAAAAAAGACAACACAACCATTATATCCACTTTATCTTCTCTATGTCTCCTTCCTCATGAACTAAACAATATTCCCAACAAAACTTGGGATTTACACATTATAATAATTCATACAATATTTTATTACATCTCAACATTAACAAAACTTCTATTTTTCTCTTTAATAATTAAGATAAATAATATTACTTGAGGTGTATTCACTTATATGTTCAATTGTGCCAGATATAAATGACAATGGATATAAGAAAACAGTATTCAATGGTATTATATTAATGGGAAAAACTTAATCAAACCCAACTTTAGCTATAACCTAGTGTTCCTTATTCTGTATAAATGAAATCCTAATAAACCTAACTAAAACCAGTTATACTTGAAAAATACTTGGTTTCTATCATGTTCCTATATAGTCACTTTCCCCAAAGTGTGTTAATACTTCATAATAACCTTGTTTTTTTCATTAATAAGAAACAAAGAAAAAAATCAATGATAAAAATAAAATTAATAATATAAATCATAATAATTTTTAATCAAATCCCATTAAATTTTAATAATTCCTTAAACTCATCAATCTTATAATAGGAAATCATGTCTTAGTATTGTGTAACTAGAAAATCATTGAGGTTTGGTATACCCTCAAACTATGTTCCAATTATACTAGTCTATCAAACATATAACTCTTTCTTAAGAGCCCTCAATGGTTCCCCTAATTCCATCAGCTATGAAAACCTCATGGGTTAACCACCAAGAAATTTATAACAAATCCGCAAGGAAAATACTAAGTTGTGTAAATATAGTAATATTGTGCATTTTAATTTAAAACATTTTCTTACCCATATATTAACCCTTTTATTATCCTTGATTTGATCACTGGTATATCTTTAGGCGATCGACTTCATGAGAATGATGTCACTATATTTTGTTAGCATCACCATAAAACTTATATATTCTCTACCATGTTTACCAATCATTTGGTTTTATTTGTTATACTCTAACATTAATTTTGTATGGAGGTTTTGTACATCACACATGCATTGGTGATAGAGACATCAAGAATTGGATGATGATAATGATCAATGGAGGATCAAAGGGTATTAGTGAGCTTAGATGGCATGCAGTATCAATTACATGTCGTTCATGGCTCAATACATGACACGAGATTCTTGTTGTCATGTAGACATATTCTCCCCACTTATTGGATGCCCCACTAGCCAATGACTCACACTTTTTTGGGATTGGGCATTCAATTTCATGGTGTTGAGGTTGTTTCATTATCATCCCACATGATTGGAATTGTGTTCCTATTTTTATTGAGTGTTGTAAGGGTGCATGGGGGTTGGGCCACCCAAAACATCCCATTCTAGGGTTAGGGAAATTTCATTGTCTTACCTAGAATGTAACTCCTTATATACTTGTATGAAAATTTAAAGAAGCAATTTAACACTTTAAACTAAAGCATACATTTATTCATAATATTAATAAATTATATCAATGGATAATAAACAAGGAAATAAAATAAATAAATAAATGATTCATATATTTAAACATGAGATAACCATTAATTAATAATTCAAAAATAGATTATAAACACTTTATAATTTAATAATGCATTATGGGTGCTCCATAATTAAATAAATATGAACACTTTATATTTATTTTGAACATGAACTCCTTCATATTAACCTTTATATGGAATTTTATTTTAGTATATGATAACTAAAACATAAAAATTCTATATATAAACTATTCATATATTATGTAAATATTCAGAATATCACATATTTAATATCATTTAAACTTTGATTATATCAATTATCAAAACTTCTTTGAATATAGTTTAAATAATTTCTAAAATAAAGCCTTTTGATTTTAATAATTCAAATTAATAATTTTGAACAATTAAGAATTCTAAATATATACTCTTATATTTTTTATTATTTTATAATTTATAAAAACTTTACAAATAACCTTATAATTTCTATATAAACACTTTATATCCAAATTATAAGTCATGCCATATAAATTCAATAAGGTATTTTAATATTAACAATTAATATTATGGATGTTTATTTATTAAATGTTTATAAACATTTAATAATTAATTATAAATTATTTATAATAAATTAATTTATAAATATTTTATAAATTAGATAAGTATCAAAAAATACTTTTTCCATAATTTATAACCATTTTATGAATTATAAAATTCAATTCAGAATTGAAATTTATTAAAATAAAACTTTTCTACATATATATCATATTCAATGATATATTCATATTGTAATCTATGATTCAATTCAAAACTAAATTTTGGTTTACGTCAGGTCACTTGGCCCATGATATTTCCATTAATTTTATCTATCATGTTTTATGATAGATAATCATGGTTTGTGATGTCCTCTTTGTGCCTAGAAATCAGAGTTTCTAATTTCCAATATATCATAAATACGGTGTGATGCTCTATTTTGCGGGTTTACTTTAATGTTATCGTACTCTATGGTTGGCTATATTGCATGGTGTTATATATTGAATAACTAAAGGATTTCACTATGTCATCGCTTATGATATCCCATATCATAAAGCACAACTATATCATGACTTAAGATATTCCATGTCATATATTAAGCCATTGTATGAATTTTATATTGTTTTTTATGACATAAAATATGATACCAATACTATAATGAGTCAGCCTAGGCTGACCCAACATGTCACCTGACTTGGCCCACCACTAGGCCTGAAGGCCGTTCATAATCCCCGCATGCTGGAAACTAGTGAATGGACATCAAGAATACACACTTGGGAATAGTTTTACTTGCATATAATAATAATAATAAAACCAATAATAGGAAACTTTTCTAAGAATCTAGCATGACACGCTCATACATTTGACTTCTATGCAGGAAAAATAAACATATTTAAATAATGAATAAGAAAAATAAGACATAAATTAAATAAACATCCAAGAAAGATATTATTGAGAAAAAGACTATCCCCATTCTGAAAAATAAATAATTTAAATCTTTGAACATCATTTTCATAACACGCAATGAAATAAATTACATCACATAAACTAAAATAGGGAAATCTAAAAATAAAGAGTGACTAGATAAAATGGATAATATAAGAACGTCCCAAAAATAAACTAAAAAACAAATGGCTACAAAAGAACCTCTATATGACCCATGGTTACCACAACATCCCAACACATACATCAATTGAACTAAAATGAACATTTAATGAATGAGATCAAAACTCAGGAACCTAAGATAAAGCATAAGATCTACACACATTGATGTGTTGTAGGATGTGAACTAAACATGACTAGTAGAATTTCACTAAAGATTATATGAAATTACTTAAAAAACATTTCATAAATTATATTCTAAAAACAATTTGAAACTTTATTTTCCCCATTCATAAGTGTAAGGAAAACAAATAACAAACATTACCCTTTTTATAAAACATCCGCCCTTTTTACAAAAACCAAAGGTGAAACCATAACATTGAAAGTGAAAGCTTTCAAAACCAGAAATGAGGACCTTTAACATTGAAAACAAAACAAAACAATTTTCCCTCATTTCATAATCTTTCTTTAAAATATCATACATAAATAAAAAAAATTCCTTTTCTTTAAAAACACCCCTTTCAAATTCTATATTTAAAATTTATTCAGAAAACATATCAAAACATAAAAAATAGGGATAAAAAATAGTTGGGTCATGACTGAGTGGTAAAACCTTGTGATCCTACCTAAAAATACCAAGATTAAATTGAGAGACAATGAATTACCATGCCACTATAGTAATACTATAGCACTACAGTGGTGCAGGTACTATAGAAGGGTATTGTTGCAATGGTACTATTAACCATATTTGGGCTTTTGGGCCATGGTTTCGAGCCCTCGAGCCACTTAGCCTCAAGGTCATCATGGGTATTTTTTCCACTGGGCCTACAAAGCCATCTATTAAAGTTGGTGTGGCTAAGAGTAGCCTTGGGATAGAGTAATGAGATAGAGAATTAGCAAGTCACCAATATATTTATAGGGGTATACCAAGAGGAACAAGACAATAGTCATTGGGTTTATGCCTCAAACACCTCTGCATGGGTTAAGTACAAGTTCAACTATATCATCAGTGGTGAGAAAGGTGCATATAATAAGAAGGGGTGTAGGGGTGTTTCTATATTCTAATATGATAAAATTTCTATGTGCCTATGACATCACATATTTTAATACAATTTAATTCATGATTTATTACATAAAGATACACTTAATACAACCCCATAATATCATTAGTCCTAGTATATTTGGTAAATTATTTAAATGAAATAATAACTTAAAACATGGGTACAAAATCATTATTTAAAAACTTTGAAACATTCCCTTAACTTCTTTGGATATTCTAAAATTTCATAGGATAACCTAAATATTACATAAGGGATCATCTATAAATCCCAGTAAGGAAAAAAACAAATCATATCATAAGGTATAGAAATACATGTGATTCAAAAGTCATATCAATGTAACATAAGTGGGGTAAGAATCATAATCTTGAACAATGAGGTTTGATATAACATGATGACATAAGAAACATAGGAATGTAGAATCAACTTAAAACATTACATCATAAACATAAGGATAACCACAAAGAAAAAATAACATAATGTTATTAGGATGAAAACTCATGCATCATACATGGGATCTCTGAGATAAAACCATTACCCAATTCATGGAAGGGCTATATAATTTCAGGTCTACCCACCACTTTCATATCTTGTACATGCATAAGTGTGTCACATAGATCCTACAACATAAGGATGTATTTCATAAATTTTAATTTTTTGATTAAGTTATGAGGGTTACATACATGTAAATCCCAAATTAATTAAGAGTAGGTACAACTAGGTGAATACACTTGAGTGGAAATGGAAACAGGTATTCACTACACAAATGTTTGGCAGGTAAAATCACAAGATAATTTCAAAATCTTAACAGGTGTACATAAAGGTTTATATAAGGGGTAAATGAGACAGAAAGGGGTTAATCATTATTTGGGAATCATAAGGATAGTAAGAGGGGTGTGTAAAAACATGTCACAACTTAAACAATTGGAAATCAAATGTGTCGTGACCCGAACCACCGAGGGCCCATGCCACAGCTACCCCAAGCCTACCTCCAATAGGCTAGGGGATAGAAAAAAATTTTGAGTAGGTATATCACACACATGGGAGGAATTATCCTAATGTACCTATACACACACACACGTATATAAATCCCATAAAATGGTGACATGTAAAACAACTAAAACCAATGCATGCATAAATCTATAATCTCACAATCAGAGTATAAAAATAATTTACTAAAATTGACAAAGGGGACAAATACAAGCCTAAAAAACTATAGAGATTCCAACATACTCAAAAGGTGGGGATTTATATCAAATGAATCCACTCTAAAAACACCTCAGTCTTTCTAGAATTAGTTATGCTCCACCAGCTCTCTATCCTCCCAAGACACTATCAAGAGGGTCATCATTTGCATAAGACACAACTGGTACAGGCATATCCCATTCAGGGGTGAGTATAACAATACCCAGTATACTCCCCTAAAACACTAAACACAAAGCATCTAGAATAGTCTCCTTATAATTGTGATATAGAAATCAATTAAAAACAAACCCATATATATTCAATAAGTACACTGCACCTCCAGACGGTCTCAACCAAACATCCAGCTATAGGATTTTGCTCAAAGCAATGATCATTTAGGGATAAATCATTCCATAGACCATGCTATCATTTAAGACACTAATCCAAGATTTCATGGTCATTAGGACCCGCCTAATAAAACTCACTGGTCTCTAAAGACCTTGATCCACAAATAGGGTATCACACTCAAGACCATTAGGGTACACTACAAACCCAATATGGATCAACCTGCTATATAGGGGATCATATGAAAATGATACTATGAACCCTATTGAAATATACTTATATATGGGTTAATGACACCCTATGTGAGGTGGTCATGTCGATTCCATGAACTCCACCTTGGTTATAATAATGAATGATAGAGGATCACACTCTGGTCTCACAGAGGGACACCACAAACTCTATATGAGACTCATCCTCCAAGGAGGATCATAATCCTGAGTTTTGGACATAATTTCACATTTTACCCTTGATGGGATGGACCAAGGGAACACAACCCACTGATTCTAGTACAAAATGAAGAAATTAATGGCTTCAAACACCCTCAAAGGGGGTGCATGGTGTATACTAGGGAGTACATGGTGTGTCCATCCAACCCATGATTTTCCTATGTGTCGCTACCTCACATGGAATATAAGAATCAAAATAAAAAATATGAAATTAATTATACATGGTGTTGAATTATTACATAACTTAAATCATTTCATATGTCTGTGCTTGTGTACCTCTAGTCATGCATGTGTACCAACCCATGTACACATGGTCGTGTCTATGTATCTCAGCCTTCTCGTGCCTATGTATACTTTGAGATACATGTTGATCATAAGTCACATGTTGTATGAAATATTTCACATATTGTGTGATCTTTTTCTTCTTCTTGGAAACCCTAGTGTCACATAGAGGGTCCCACACAGCGTGTGTCTCCAGATTATATGCCCTATGACCCGAGATTTTCCAAAACTTGTGGGTTCAACTCCACTTCACCATTTGTGCTTCCACCATCATGATTATACCTATGAATCACATATCTAAGGTTGGTTTTCCCCTTCCATCTCTGATCATTGGGATCTAGGTTCCCATCATCTCATAAACTACCTCTATCAAGCCACCCATCCACCGTACATCAAACTGGGAAGAACGGGATCCATCGATCAATCTGATCTACCTACAATCATCCTCTATTGTCATCACACCTTATTCTCACCCTTTATTGTGAACCACATATATATTATTGGTTCATTGTGCTAAAAAATTGTCACACAATGATCAAATATCATGTATTTCTTCAACCCACTAGACAAAGTAATTACCCGTGATGGTCGTGAGAATAGATAGGGGAGAAATCCCTAAACCAAAAAATGTGAGGAATGAACCTTATCCTTTGTTTATTTTTAACCTCAATCCATTGTTGAAAAATTATACAAATTAAGAGAGAAATAATCAATGAACAAAAAAAATGACCCTAAATAATTCAACCATTGATGTGAAAATCAATTCATGTTCGTGGAATTGATCGGAATTTAACCTAGATAAAAAAACAGGATGAAATCACAAAAATAAAACATCCTAAATATAATTTGGATCGATAAAAAATGAATAAAGGTCTTTCATTTCCATCATTTTAAAGATCCAAAAACTTTATTGGAGCGTGATCCTTGACCTGGTCTCGATCTAATAACATCTTCTAATGATCTTCTAACAGATCATATCCAACGGAACCTCTCAATCTCTAGGTTATGAGGATAACCCTAGGTCTTGAGGTATAGATATGTATTTATAGAGTACTTTATCAAGCTACAACAGTGTAATAAAATAAATATATTTATTTATTTATTTTATTAATTTTTCCCATGACTACACTTTACCGAAATTCCTGACATCGACAAAGATTATATTGCACCAAGGGTAAATCCCATTCTTTGAATCTAATAGAAACCTTAGATTTATGATATGAGCCTTTATTTAATATTTATTCCACTTTTTTATTAAAATTACACATGATTGATGTTAATATTTTTAATATTTTTCAAAAAATAATTTCGAGCTCAATGGGCCTCGGAATCTCATTTCGTCTCAATGCCTAACTTCAAAAATAATCAATATAATATTCTAAAGTAATACATGGAAAAATAATATTCATTATCTTATCCCCACCTTAGGGAATTTCTTCCCAAAGAAAACCTACTCAAAAATATGAGGGTACTGAGCTCACATCTGGGTCTCCTGCTCCCAGGTGCTCTCCTAAAGATTCCCATACTGCCATCGGACATGCATGAGGGAATAGACCACCCAAGAAGGATCATCTCCTACCAATCCTCAATCTCCACCAGGTACTTAGAAAAGGTAGCTCCATCCTTGATTTCCATCTCACCCCAGTCAATAACATTTGACAGTTCATGCACATACCTCCTCAGTTGTGACACATGGAAGATATCATATACCAGATCTAACTACAGAGATATAGATAAGCAATATGCCACCTCTCCAACTGTATGCAGTATCGGGAAAGGTCTAATGAATCTTGGAGATGCCTTTCCACCCCAACTAAATATCTATAATCCACATTGAGTTAAGACCATCAGAAACACATGGCCTCCCTCCTCTAACTCTAGAGGCCTATGTCATCAGCCCGTATAGAACTACTGATGGTTCTGTGTAGTCCTCATCCTCTCCTAGATGATTTGTACCTTCTCTATCATATCCCACACTAACTGTGGGCTCCTGAATACTGACTCTCCTATATTTTTTCAATAAATTGGTGACCTACAGGGTCACTAATACAATTCCTTGAATAGTTCCATACCGATGGTGTAATGGTAGTTATTATTGTACAAAAACCCCACTAAGGTTAGGTGATCCTCCTAACTATGGGCAAAGTCTAACATTCAAGCCCGTAACTTTTCCTCCAAGACCTGAATAGTCTGCTCATTCAAGCCTTCAGTATGAGGGTGAAATTTCATGCTCAAATGCAACTAAGTCCCAAAGGCCTCTTGTAATCCTATCCATAATTGTAATGGGAAATGAGCATCATGATCTCAAATGATCTTATAGGTAACTCCATGAAGTCAGACTATCTCCTTCATGTACAAGCATCCCAAGCTCTCTACTAAACTATACTCTCAAATATCTAGGAAGTGGGCTGACTTGTTGAGTCGGTCTACTATCACCCAAATAGAATTTTTTTTCTCTAGACATATGTGGTAACCCTGTCATGAAGTCCATGTATATCCCATCTATCTTCTACTCTGGTGGCTCAATGGATTGAGCTAAACTCGCTGGAACCTAGTACTCAGCCTTCACTTGCTAACAAGTGAGACATCGAGGGACAAACTCTATAACACAAATCTTCATTCCTAGCCACCAAAACTAACATTGGAGGTCCTAGTAAATCTTTTCCACACCTAGATGTACTTCCAAAGAGGATGTATGAAACCCCCTCATTGCCTCCTCTCCCAAAATCACTTGTACCATTTTCTATCCTCTAAAAAGGATAACATGATCCTCACCTTCAAAATATTCATCAGGAGCACCTCCAGTGGATATCTAAGTATGTAAGGTCTCAAAGTTTGTATCTCTATGCTAATCTTACCTAACATACTGTAAAATTGGCGGGTTAAAAACTATCAACTATAGATATGAATCACCATCCATGTCCATAAAAGACAACTACAATAATGCTAACTGCACTGACACCTCATCCAATAACTAAGAACAAGATCATCTACTGAGAGTGTCTTCCACCATGTTCCCCTTCCTAGGAATATAGAAAATTTAAAATTCATAGTCCATGAAGAACTATATTTATTTCCTCTATCTCAAGTTTGTAAGAGTTGGTGTCCTAGAAGCAACTGGTTGTACTTTGATTACATGGACATTTAATGTATTTAAATATTAAACATCTTATTACATATTGTTCATTATTCCACATGACAATCATGTAATAATGTCCTAGAGTATTTGTTGCATTGATAAGGTCATGGCAGTTCCCATCTATGATGAGAACCTTGAAATTATATAACAATATTCTTAAATATAGTTCTATGGTTGGATGACATACTATGATGGGACACATGTCATGCAGACCATCAGGTGTGAGTACTCGTAAGAATATGAGACTTCTTCTCCTGAAGTTCGCACTTGGTAATCTCAAAGACAGAAGATTATGAGAACAGACTCGCCAGTAGGAATTCCACATGTTTTGGTGTCATCAGATATTTCTATCTATGAGTGTGTGTAATGATCCTTATACTTTAAGATTATCATTAATACGTGTGATGACTCGTGCACTTTGATTTACTGATGAAAACTGTCATACAGACAATTGGTGGGAAGTAGGGTACATTGGGTGCGTCACAAGTGGCATGTTATTAATGGATAAGTCGAGGAAGGATTTTTCCCTTATATTTATATAAGTTGATATCTTGGCCCTTGGATTTAAATAGAATCGTTGTGAGAAATTATATGGCCATGGTGTAACGATAAGTTTATTTCATATAGTCAAAGAATGACGTATCAAGAATAAAAGTTGATGACACTATCATGAAACCTTCTTGATGAGATATTGAGACAAAGGGATTATATTTCATTATGAGCATTCATATTTGGATGTCGTTGTTGAAACTTTAAGTTCTTTCTCTTGGGTGCATTGACCTATTTCTAGACAGTACTCTTGGACTTTAGGCAAGCCTACCTAATGCCAATGAGAAAGAATCCTAGAGGGTCACACACTAAGTGTTTCTGGTGGTCTCGGTTAAATTCTATTTGAATTTAATTAATAAATATTATTCTCAAGACAATGGAATAATTTTATTCAAGTTAAAATGATTGCATAAATTAAATAAATATTTATTCACCAGATCGTGGGTAAAATATATTTATTTATTTTATTGAACATTTAATAAATATTTATTTACTAGTTTTTAAATAAAATATTTATTTAAGAGAATACATTATTTATTTATTTATTTATTTGGGTGTTCAATAAATGGAAGTGGGGTTTGAGAGGACCAAGGCCGGTCCAGTAGTAAAATAATTATTTTCAAGACGATAAATAATTATTTAACTTGTTGGCACAAATTAAAATAATGTTGCTATTATTTTGTGATGCAGAATTTTGTTTATAATTCCATTTTGTGCAAGTTGGAATACCATAAATAATGATGTGGTATTATTATTAATAGAATGGGTTTTCTATAAGGTTATGAATGTATTTAATTATTGTTACGTAATTTAATATTGTAACCAAATCCCCATGTTAATAAATAGACACATATGTCTATTGTGTCATGTACCGAACCTCACACCTGGTGAATTGAGAATTGTTGAGCTAAACAATTTCTCTCTTGAATCCTCTTCCCACCCATCTCAAGAATGTGAGACGTTCTTCAAAGCTAAAGAACAAGCGATCAAGAATGACCGACACAAGACACTCACTTCACCGTGCTAGCACCTAGAGAATGAGTGGTGTTGATCGGAGGCTATCGAAGTATGTGTGGATCACCGCTAGAGGGATTCTAGTTTGGATCCTTGCAAGCATAGCAAGATAATATGGAAGGGTCATTCCAGATGATCAACATCATCAATGAATAAAATACTGAAGATCCAGGTATTATTTTATTTATGAAATTAATTAAATTAACTATAGACATGATGTGAAAGATCCTCTATAAAGGTTTTTATCCTCTTCCTTATTTATCTAAACCTTTTATTCTATTCCGTGGAGACTTTCATTCATCATCGTATTGATCCCAAAATAATTATTGATCATGGTAAAAATCAAAGTTGGGTTCCGTCCCAACCATGCTTCCACTGCGCCCAGAACCTTCAAGTGGTATCAGAGGGGTTACATCATAGTTTATAGTTATTTAAATATTTATTTGATGATTTACACATTTAATAATTTAGTTATTTTAATTCAAGTTAATCGTTCTGAAAATATAAATCTCAAGATATGTTCCTCGTCTTTTGTTTCTCATTCACCTTATAGAAACAATATTTTCTTTTAATTTTGATTAAAATAAAATAGAGGATCTCATCTAGAGGTTCCATAGGTTCTTGTCCGTACAACACAAGAACACACGATGTGTATTCAGCAGTACACACAGTGTATCCAAGGTTCAATGCACTTGGTTTGGTCTGCCAAACCAATCCATGTCATTAGAGTTTGTCTAAGTCTTAATGACTCTATGTGTTGACAAGGAATAGGTGCCATGTGGTTTCCAGATTACACACCATGTGGCCCACCGGACATGATGTGTAGTCCCTTCGGGTTAGGGTTGGACCGTATACCCCGTACATGACTTTCTCAGATGGAGACTGTGTAATGAGGAACTACAAAGTGTGTGGCCTACTGGATACACCGTGTACTCTGAATATTTCTGAAGTGCACTCACACGTTGTTTCCCTGGGCATGTACTTCGAATGGATGGTGAAAAAATAGTACATGTCATGTAGTTGTAACTATATGTCGTGTACTCATCCAAATTACGCAGATTTATTAAAATTTATTATTATATTATAAAAACCCTTGAGATGTGTACCATCGTGTAGGCGTAAAGCTGAGGTGCAACACATGATAGGTGTTTTAGATATATGTGTTTAATTTAACATCTGCATAATGTTCATTTATACTCATTGAGTGGTTATGAATAGGAATTCACTAGGTTTCCTCCAAGGTAAAAGTTACGTACAAAGATAATTTTAAATGAATTTATTTGTTTAAAATTATGATGTATGATAATCTCAAGGAAATTCATAAAAGGTTTAAGATAAAAGGATTGATTAATTAAAGATGATAATTAATTGATTCAAGCATGATTTATCTTAAACAAAAATGATTAAAGAATTGAATGCTAGTTTTATTTATGTGTAAATATTGTTTCATGTATGGATGCTCATGAGATAGACCAAGGCCTTTTTATGTGGATGGTTTCTTTTAATTTATTTATTTAAATTAAATTTGTTGTCTTACAATCCTTTTCGTCATTAATATGTAGGTTATGCATGCCCAAGGTTTCTTTTATGTAAAATCCTTTTTTACCCCTAACCTTCATGTGAGTTAAAAAAAGACATATGTAATAGATGGAACTCCCAATCTGGTAGAGACGGTTCAAGCTGGAGCTGAGATGAAACAAATCCTAGGATACACAGAGGTGGACATGTGTCAAGAAGGGCCATTGGAAGAAGAACTGCACCCAAACTAAGAATCAAGGGGAAGCTTCAGGTGCATTTTTTATCGAATGCAATCTATCTGTTTCTAAAAATTGGGTATTAGATACATCTTTTGGTTCCCACATATGTATCCAAATACAGGAACCATGTAGATTCAGGAAGATTGACCGAGGGGAGGTATATCTACAAGCAGCCAACGGAGCCATACTTGTTGTTGTAGCTGTCAGGGACTACCACCTCATGTTGCTAGTTGGGATGATCTTGGTGTTAAAGGGTTGATATTATGTGTCATCTGTTACTAAAAACATTATTTCTATATCCATATTAGATACATATGGATTTGTTTTCAAGTTTGGAAATGAATTTTTCTTCTTTTAAAAAGATATCATTTGTTTTGGTATGGAACATTTATACAACGGTCTTTACGTGTTGGATTACACAAACCAAGTAATGGAAATTTATAACAAAGATACTTCACATGACTCATACCACACCCAACTTTGGCATCACCGGCTAGGTCATGTAAACGATAAATTCTTGACAAAGTTACATCAAGATGGATATTTAGATTCTTTCGAACAAAAACCACTCGGTGTATGTCATGCATGTTTACAAGGAAAAATGACCAAAACCCCATTTAGTGGGAAAGGTGAAAGGGCTAAAGAACTTCTTGAATTGGTTCATAATGATGTGTGTGGAATATTTCTAGTTGAAGCAAGGGGAGGGTACTCATACTTCATAACTTTTACTGATGATTTTAGTAGATATGGATATATATACTTAATGAGGTATAAGTTGGATTATTTTGATAAGTTCAAAGAATATAAGAATGAATTTGAGAACTAGCTTGGTAAGAATATTACGAAACTCCACTCAGACTGAGGTGGAGAATATCTTAATCAAGAATTCATTGATTACTTATGGGAGTTTGGGATCCTATCCCAAGTCAATCCTCAATACACACCCTAGTGGACTGGTGTGAGCGAAAGGAGGAACTTCACCATGTTGGACGTGGTGAGATCAATGATGAGTCATGCGAGTCTTCCATTATCCTTTTGGGGATATGTGTTACAAACAATGAAGAATATACTAAACCAAGTACCAAATAAATCGATAAATGGTATTCCATATGAGTTCTGGAGTGGAAAGAAATCCATATTATCGAATTTACATGTGTGGGGAAGCAATGCATTTGTTAAGGCCTCTTCAGGTAACAAACTTTCACCCCGAGGCACAAAGTGTACCTTTATAGGATACCCTAAGGAAACAAGGGGATATTACCTATACAACCCCTCATACAAAAAGGTTATAGTGGCAAGACACACCATATTCCTTGAGAGGTAGCACATCTTCAAAAGAGATAGTTGGAGCAAGATAGACTTCGATGAAGTTGAGGCTCAAGGTATACAAGAGTTGGTACAGGAATAGATTCCACAAAGCCCTATGGAAGAAATAACTTTTCTAGAGACACAAGAGCTGTGTAGGAGTACAAGAGAGGTTAGAGAACCAGAATGGTATGGTTTTCTAGTTACCGGGGATGGTAACTCATTATTAGTTGATAATAATGATCCTCTAACCTACAAGGAAGTAGTAAGTGGAACAGATGTTTCCAAGTGGAAAGAAGCCATGAATTCTAAAATAGATTCCATGTACCAAAACCAAGTCTATATTTTGGTAGATCCTCCAATTGATGTAAATCCTGTTGGTTGAAAATGGGTATTCAAGAAGAAACTGGACATGGAAGGACATGTCAGCACCTATAAGGCACGACTGGTTGTAAAAGGGTTCAAACAGAATCGAGGCATTGGCTATAAAGAAACCTTTTCACCATTTACAATTATGAAATCCATCAGAATCCTATTGGCCATTTCCACTTACCATGAATATGAGATTTGTAAAATGGATTTCAAAACAGCCTTCCTTAATGGGAACCTTCAAGAATATGTCTACATGACACAACCTGAAGGGTTTATAACTCCAAAGGATGCCAATAAGGTATGCAAGTTGCAGAAATATATTTATGGATTAAATAAAGCATCCAGGTCATGAAACATTCGTTTTGATGAATCTATAATGAAATTTGGTTTTATTAAGAATGAATGTGAGCCTTGTGTCTACAAATAGTTTAGTGGGAGTGCAATCATTTTCCTAATAGTATATGTTGATGACATATTACTTATTGGAAATGAGATACCAGTCTTCAGTCTGTTAAGGCATGGTTTAATCAATACTTATCCATGAAGGACTTGGGTGAGGCAGCGTATATTCTTGGGATTAAGATCTATCGTGATAGATCTAAGAGACTTTTGGTCCTAAGTCAAAGTACATAAATTGATAAGATACTGAAGAGATTCAGTATGGAACAATCCAAGAGGGGATTGTTTCCAGCATCACATGGTATTCATCTTTCCAAGAAAATGTGTCCTCAGACACATGAGGAAAGAAAGATAATGGCAAGGACTCCATACGCATCAGATATTGGGTTAGTCATGTATGTCATGCTATGTACAAGTTTGTATGTCACCTATGCATTGATTGTGGTAGGCAGATATCAAGATGACCCAGGTGACTACCATTGGATGGAAGTCAAGACTATCCTAAAGTATTTGAGGCATACTAAAGATATGTTCCTAGTTTATGGAGGATATGAGGAACTATTCATTAGAGGATATGTAGATGGTAGTTTCAAGACTAATCAAGATGACATGAAGTCTAAAATAGGATACATCTTCACTTTGAATGGAGCAGAGTGTGGTTGCAGATTCTATAGTAGGGTCTAAGTATATTGTAGCTTCTGAGGCAGCTAAAGAAGTAGTTTGGATGCGAAGCTTTATCCAGGATCTGGATGTGATACCTGGCAGTAAAGATCCCATCACATTGTACTGTGATAATACTGCAATGGTGTCTCTCACAAAAGATCCAAGGTCACATCAGTGGATGAAGAACATACTTTGGAAGTATCATCTCTTGAGGGATTTTTCTCAAAGAGGTGAAGTTACAGTGAGAATTATTTCCACAGAAGACAACGTGGCAGACCCCTTGACTAAATCCTTGACTCAGCAGAATCATGATCACTATGTGAGGTCTATCGGACTGAAAGTCATAGGCAGTTGGCTCTAGTCCAAGTGGGAGTTTGTAAGAGTTGGTGTCCTAGAACCAACTGGTTGTACTTTGATTACATGGATATGTAATGTATTTAAATATTAAACATCTTATTACATATTTTTCATTATTCTGCATGATTGTGATGTAATAATGTCCTATAGTATTTGTTACATTGATAAGTTCATGGAAGTTCCCCACTATGGTGAGAAACTTGAAATGCTATAACAATATTCTTAAATATAGTTCTATGGTTGGATAACATACTATTATGGGACACATAGCATGTATATCATCAAGTGTGAGTACTTGTAAGCAGATGAGACTTCCTCTCCTGAAGTTCGCACTTGATAATCTCCAAGATAGGAGATTATGAGAACAGAACCGCTAGTAGGAATTCTACATGTTTTGGTGTCATCAGATATTTCTATCTACGAGCATGTGTAATGATCCTTAGACTTTAAGATTATCATTAATATGTGTCATGACTCGCGCACTTTGATTTACTAATGAAAACTGTCATGCAGACAGTTGGCGGGATGTAGGGTACGTTGGGTGCGTCATGAGTGGCATGTTATTAATGGATAAGTCGAGGAAGGATTTGTCCCTTCCATTTATGGAAATTGATATCTCAGACCTTTGATTGAAATAGAAACGTCGCATGAAATTCCATGGCCATGGTGTAACAATGAGTTTATTTCAGGTAGTCAAATAACGATGTATCAAGAATAAAAGTTGATAACACTATCATGAAACCTGCTTGATGAGATATTACGATAAACGGATTATATTACACAGTGAGTGTTCGTATGTGGATGTTGTTTTTGTGACTTTAAGTTCTTTCTCTTAGGTTCCTTGACCCATTTCTAGACAGTACTCTTGTACTTTAGGCAATCCTACCTAATGCCAATGAGAAATAATCCTATAGGGTCACACACTAAGTGTTTATAGTGGTCTCGGTTAAATTCTATTTGAATTTAATTAATAAATATTATTCTCGATACAATGAAATAATTTTATTCAAGTTAAAATGATTGCATAAATTAAATAAATATTTATTCACTGGATTGTGGGTAAAATATATTTATTTATTTTATTGAACATTTAATAAATATTTATTTACTAGTTTTTAAATAAAATATTTATTTAAGAGAATAAATTATTTATTTATTTATTTGGGTGTTCAATAAATGGAAGTGGATTTTGAGAGGACTAAGTCCAATCCGGTAGTAAAATAATTATTTGAAAGACGATAAATAATTATTTAACTAGTTGGTACAAATTAAAATAATGATGCTATTATTTTGTGACGCAGAATTTTGTTTATAATTCTGTTTTGTGCAAGTTGGAGCACCATAAATAATAACGCGGTATTATTATTAATAGCATGGGTTTCCTCTAAGATTATTAATGTATTTAATTGTTGTTACGCAATTAAATATTGTAACTGAATCCCCATGTCAATAAATAGACACATATGTCTGTTGTGTCATGTACTGAACCACACACCCGGTGAATTGAGAATTGTTGAGCTAAACAATTTCTCTCTCGAATTCTCTTCCCACCTCTCTCAAGAACAAGAGACATTCTTCAAGACTGAAGAACAAGCGATCAAGAATGACCAACACAAGACACTCGCTTCACCGTGCTAGCATCCATAGAACAAGTGGTGTCGATCGAAGGCCATCAGAGCATGTGTGGATCACCGCTATAGGGATTCTAGTTGGGATCCTTGAAAGCGCAACAAGATAATTCGAAAGGGTCATTCCGGATGATCAACATCATCAACAAAGAAAATACTTAATATCCAAGTATTATTTTCTTTATGAAATTAATTAAATTAAATATAAACTTGATGTGAAAGATCCTCTCTAAAGGTTTCGGGCCTCTTCCTTATTTATCTAAATATTTGATTCTATTCCATGGAGACTGGTATTCATCGTCGTATTTATCCCAGAATAATCATTGATCATGGTAAAAATCAAAGTTGGGTTCCGTCCTAACTATGCTTCTGCAGCGCTAGGAACCTTCAAAGTTAATATCCTTCTGGGATAAGATATACTTTAGACTCTTGTGGTCAAAGTATGTAATAAACCACTTTCCTATAAGGTAGTGTCTCCACATCTTTAGGGATAAGACTACTATTGCTAGCTCAAGGTCATGGGTCATGTAGCTCTACTCATACAGTCTCAAATGGTTAGACCCTAGGCAATCACTACCTTCCTATGCATTATAACACAACTAAATCTAGTCCTTGAGGCATGATAGAAGACTACATACTTGACACCCTCCTCTACTGATCTTGGGAAGGGGGAACTCGTCAACCTCTAACCCAACTCCTAAAAACACTATTATCACATTCCCATCCACAAAAAAGGCTACCCATTTTAGGTCAAAGCTTTCAAGGGTGCTATAACTATTGATAAATTGGGTATAAACCTATTATAGTACACTTTCAACCTAAGGAAACTCCATACCTCAGTAACAATCTTGGGTGTCTCCCAAGATAGAACTTTCTCAAACTTCACTAGACCCACTTCCACTCAAACCTCTGTGATGATGTGTCCTAGTAATTGGACCTCTCAAATACAAAACTAAAACTTTGAGATCTTCCCATAAATTTTTTTCTCTTTGGGTGTGTCCAGTACCAACCTCAAGTATCTCACATTATCTTCCTCATATGTTGAGTAAACTAGGATTTCTTTGATGAAGACCACCATGAACCAGTCTAAGAAAGGATGAAATATCCAGTTAATAAGTCCCATGAACACTTTTGGGGTGTTCATCATGCCGAAAAACATCACCAAGTACTCATAGTGACTATAGCGAAAAATTAATGTCATCTTCGATATATCTTTGTCTCTTACTCACAGCTGTTGATAGCCTGATCTGAGGTCAACCTTTAAGAACCATCATTACCCTCTCAAATAATTGAAGAGGTATTCAATCCTCTATAGTGGATACTTATTCTTCACGTTCACCTAGTTCAAGTGTCGATAATTCACACATAACCTCAAGCTCCCATCCACCTTCTTAGTGAACAACACTAGGGCTTCCCCAAGGGGAGACACTGGGTCTCCCAAAGCCCTTCTTCTATAAGTCCTCTAAATGAAACCTCATCTCAGGAAGATCTATGGGATCCATCCAATATGATGGTGTAGATATCAAGGTCGTATCTGGGTGTAATTCAATACATAATTCTAACTCTCACTAGGGACGTAAGCCTGGAACATCCTCAAGAAGGATTTCCTCGACTCCACCACCACTGTAGGGAACTGGTTCCCATAGATTTCACTGATCTAAGAGTTATTCTAGAAAACTGATGAGTAATCAGATGCACTCTCCTATTCTAGATCTCATCTTACTTCTCCAAAGTTTCCTTTTCACCCATAAAAGAAAACTTCATCCCATCACTATGAACACGTAGCATTATTTACCTAAAACAGAAAATCTTAGCATGAAATGTGGATATTCAGTCCATACCTAAGATGATCTCATAAGGACACATTGCTACTACAAAGTGACCCCATATAAAGCTCTTACCTCTAAGATTCATATCACACTATCAACAGAAGTGTGTAATCACTGAGTCGCCTCTTGTCATAGTCTCCAAGCATAAGGGTCTATTTAAAGGCTCAACTATAAGATCTAAGTCCCAAACCATAAAAGTGGTAAGAAAGGAATGAATTGAACCTATTTATATCAATACTATAGCTAAGATAGAAAAAACATAGATCATACCTCATATCATCCCTAGAGACTCAAGGTCATAGGCCTCTATAGCCTGCAACTATCCTCATATCTAACCACCATCTCTCTAAGCCTGGTGTGCACTATCTAGGGGAAGTGGTGGCAATAGGTCAAACCTTAAACCACATATTACTGCTCTACCAGTCCCTCTTCCACATATTTCACCCTTCGAACCTACTTGTTCCTACATCTATCTCTACCTAAGTGGTCCCTTGACCGTCTCCTTATCATTTGTATGACGGGTCATACAATCCCATGAAATATGTCCCCAACCATCACAGGATAAACACTTCCCTCCCTTGGATAACTCGAGCCATCTTGAGAGCCCTTCATCATTAATCCCCTATCCTGGGATCGTATCCTGAAGCATTTGACACTCATGGATCCCTATGACTTTCATCGGCTACTGGCTATCAAGGTCTTAGCTCCTAGGTGCCCACTACCAGCACCCACTGATGGCATCTACCCTTACAGGAATCTCTCCACTACTAAGTCCTACTCAAGCACTCCAGTATAAGTGGGAATGCAAAGATATATTACTGAATCCCTAAAATCTCAGTGTAATCCCAGCTCAAAGGTCTAAGCTCTGAAGAAAAGATCTTATAACATATCTATGGAGTTCCATGAGATATTAGTAAACCTCTCCAAATACTCTACCATAGTCATACTTCCCTACTGAAAATGAAGAATCTACTAGATGCACACTGATCGCAATGTGTCTGGATAAAACTCCTCCCTAGAGATAGGATAAAAGTATGAAAGGGAGAGATATGTATCATTATGTGAATGGGTCACCAAAGTCCACCATCACCCAATGGAGCCTTGAAAAAGACTCTATATGAGGACTTCCATCTGATTTGTAGGTGTCCTCACAAATATGAGAAATCAAGTAACTACCTCTAGATATTCCTTAGCCTCTTAGTGGTCTAGATCACCCCAAAACCTGGAAGATTACTACCTCTGGAACTCATACAACACGATTAGCCTACGTGCATCCTCTATCACTACTTTCGGTACTAACTACTACTCAATGAGTGGTGGTATAGCTGGTAAAACACCTGGAGGTATAATCTCTGATACAAGCCCTTATACTAAAGCCTCCTCACTCAACAAATAATCTTCATGATCATGCAGTGGAATCCTAGATGGTTGTATTCACAAAGTTATCCTAAAATAAACAAAATATACCATGGTCAAAGAGTATATCTGGGGAGATGACTTAAGAATTACATGGAAATCACAACCCATTTCTATATGATGCATGTACCAATGTTTTCCCTGTAACCAATGTCTACATGTACTGAGTAGAAAGGCAGATAATCAAAGTCATGGTGTATGGATATGTCAACTTCCACTCCAACACTAGAGTCCCTGGCTATAAATACAAACTCGAAACCCTAACATTGTTTCCATAAAACCAAAACTAGTTTCATAGACTCTGGTCTTAAGATATAACTAACTCCTTTGATAGCACTCTTTCCTAACCCAACCCACTGAGGGCCTGAGCTATAGCTACCCTAAGCCCGCCTCCAATAGGTCAGGGGTTGGGGACCAGCACCGAGTAGGCATATCACACACATGGGATGCATTACCCTAATGTACCTATACACATGCACACATTTATAATCCAATACAATGCTGAAATGTAAAAAAACTAAAACCAATTCATGCATGAATCTATAATCCCATAATTAGAGTATGTAAATAAAGTACTAAAAGTGACAATGGTGAAAAATAAAACCCCAAACAAAAAACTGTAGAGAGTCCAACCTTCTTAGAAGGCGAGGACTACTATCAAATGAAACCACCTAAAAACACCTAAGTCTTTCTAGATCAAGAGATTCACTCCCAACTCTCTGTCCTCCCAAGACATCATCAAAAGGGTTATTGCCTTCATAAGACATGACACGTGTGGGAAGAACCCATGTAAGGGTGAGTATAACAATACCCAGTATGAAACTCCAAAAACACTAAACACAAATCATCAAGAATAGTTAGATCATAATAATGATATATAAATAAAGGAAAAACAAACCCAGGTATACTAAAGAAGGACATCGTGCCTCCAGGAAATCTCAACTAAACTGCCAGCCACATGATTCTTCTCGAAGTAATGCTCATTCTGGGAGAACCCACTTCACAATCCATGCCACCATTGGAGACACTCATCCAAAAGGACATTATCATTGGGACCTACTTAATAAAACCCAGTGGTCTTGTAAGACCTCGATCTATAGATAAGGTATCACACCCAAGACCACTGGGGGACACCACGAACCCAATCTTGATCAACTCGTAGTGTAGGGAATTGTATTATAATGATACTGTGAACCCAACTGAAATGTCCTTCTAGATGGGGGATCAAAACCCTCTATAAGGAGGTCACATTGATTCTAAAATACCCACCTAGAGTATAAAAAGTAATGATAGAGGATTGCAATCCGGTCTCATGGAGGGACACCAAAAACTCTATCTGAGAATCATCCACCTAAGGGGATCAAAATCCAGAGTTTTTGATGTAATTTCACACTATAACCTCAAGGGGATGGACTAAAGGAACGCACTTAACCAATAATGGTCCAAACTAAATAAATCAAGGGATATAAACACCCTCAAAGGGGGGTGCATGGAAAGTAATAGGGAGTAAACAGCATGTCCATCCAACCCATGATATTCCCATGTGTTGCTACCTCACACGGAATGTAAGTCTCAAAATAAATAGTGTGTAAGTAAGTATAAACATCATGTAGATGTCTTTAGACACCCTACCCATGTCTTCTATATGTGACTATGTACCTATGGTCATGCTCATGTACCAACCCATGTACACTTGGTCGTTTCTGTGTATATCAGCCTAAATGTGCCTATGTATCCTCTGAGATAAATTATGAGGTGCCAACATAGGTCACACAGCATGTGACAGATGTCAAAAAGTGTGTGATATTTTTATTCTCTGTGGAAACCCTAGCACCGCACATAGGGTCCCACACAAAGTGTGTCTCCATATTACATGTTACGTAACCTGGGATTTTATAGAACCCATGATTTATTAACCATGTCTTCATAAATGATTCAACCTCCACAATTCTAGTTTATAATCATGGATATGAGGCCAATCATCCACTTTCATCACTCATCGTTGGGATCCAGGTTCTGATCTACTTAGAAATCGCTTTCTTTGAGCTACTTTTCTGTCACGCGTCAAACTAGGAAGAACAGGATCTATCAATCCATCTAATCTACCTCTGATCATCCTACATCATCATTTCACCTTAATTTCACCCTCGATCATGAACCACATCATGGTATTGATCTATTTCACTGAATAACAGTTGCGCAAAAATTGAATATTGTGTATTTCATCGAATCGTAGGCCCAAGGAATTACCCGTAATGATCGTGCATAGAAACAGGGGAGAAATACATAAACCATAAAATGTGTGGAATGAACCTCATCCTTTTTTCAATTTCAAACTCAAACTATTGTTGAATAATTATATGGAAGAAAAGTTAAATAATCAATGAACAAATAAATCTATAATAAATAAATCAACCATCAATGTATGAATCAATTCTTGTTTTTGAAATTGATCAGAATTTGAATGGAATAAAATAAAATGAAGAAATCACACAAATCAAACACCCTAAATGGAGTTTGGATCAATCACTTATGAATAACTATCTCATGTTTCCATCGTTGGCTAGATCGATGAACTTTGTTGGTGCATGATCCTCAATCTGGTCTCAATCCGAAGTCATCTTCCAACGATCCTCCAATAGATCCTCTCAAATGATTCCTCTCAGAATAAAAATTATGAGGCTAACCCTAGGGATTGATTCATGTCCATGTATTTATAGAGTCTTTTAGGATGTTGTGTCAACATAATAAAATAAATATATTTATTTATTTATTTTATTAATTT
Source organism: Viscum album (assembly GCA_963277665.1). Lineage (NCBI taxonomy): Eukaryota > Viridiplantae > Streptophyta > Magnoliopsida > Santalales > Viscaceae > Viscum > Viscum album. The sequence continues at coordinate 1,670,070,095 of OY728159.1, forward strand.
CACCTGTGACTGTATTTTACCAAAATGCTTGATGCTAAAAAATATTATATCATTTATACGGTAAATTCCATACTCTAAACTCAAATTTGTCCTCGTATTTATAATCTAAGCCTTTGTTTAAGATTTATTCTTCTTTTTCAAGAAAACTATGCATGTATAATATTAATATTTTTAATATTTTTCAAACATTAATTTTGTGTCACCGGGCCTCAGAATCTCACACCGTCTCAGCACCTAGCTCCAAAAATATTTCACATAATGTTATTAAGTAATACATATAAAAATCATATTTGTTATAAAAGGAATTACATAAAGAAGGTGCTTAAATAAATAGAAGAAAGAGATGATCCCTTACCTTGATAGGACACTTCTGAAAGCTTGGGAGGATCTTCTTAAGAGATTGGGGGAACCTTGGGAGGTCTCTAGAGAGGAAAGGTCAGAGTGAATTCATGCTAAAAGTGTTTTTATTGAGGATTAATGGGAGTTTTTGTGGGATTACATAGAAAAATAGATGATAATTATTTATTAATTTTCAAACTTAGGTTTTAGACTCTATATGATAATGTAATCAAAACAAAAAACCCTTCCACGGTTTTTTACCATGGTTTATGCCAAAGTGGAGTGGTTTTCAAGATTTTACATGTTTAAGAACTGATATCATTAACATAATATCCTTGATGATGTGTAAGTGAGTCTTATTTATAAATAATTTATTTTAAAATCTTAAAATATAATATAGATTTTGGAGGATTCATTAAGGGTTTATAAGAATAAAAAATTAAATATTTTAAATATGGAATATATATTTGTTCATTGATACCTTTTATGGCATATATTACATCACTTTGGATCCTTATTATGTTATAATACACACTCTATATTTATACCATATTTAATTTTTACCCAAAAATTAAACTGTCTCTGAAAATTATGAAAAATTCACCATTGGATAATTTATAAATGATGATTTGAAAAATAATATTTATTTTATCAAAATAAATCTATAATTATGAAAAATTATTTTTTAAAATAAAAAATCCTCATTTATTGAAAAATATTGTGTTTTTTTACAGTAATAGTTTTCTGAACCTTATAAAAATTACATTTGACTTCATAAAATTATATTATCATTTATATTTAATAAATATTATTTAATAATAATATTTTATTAAAATATCATGTATTTATAAGATTCTTGAATTCATCAAAATGTATGTCTTTCTTGAAACTATATATTTCCCAAATGTATAATTTGAGTTTTGTCATATTAAAATCTATTTTTTATCAAACTCGTTATTTAATCATTTATAAAGTATTAATAAAAAAGGATAAATTTAATAATTATTTTATTAAAATGTAAATGTAAATATTCATACTTTTATGGTCTAGATACATATCCCTTTATTACACCAAAAAATTCTCTAAGGGTATGGTGTGTGATGGTGAGGCTTTCTTAGGGCGGTTTAGTGAACATGGTTTGGGTTGTGATCTCGATAAGCTTGAACTTCTCCCATAAAATTTATTTTGCATACTTTAGTTGTTGAATCTAGGATTGGGATTGGTTAAAGTCAAATCCCAGTGATTTTTTCTCCCTTAGAAACTTAGATAAATGGGCTATATAGGATATGATCCTACTGGTCGAGGTCATTGCTTCCTTTTTCTATGTCAAATGGACTTTATTATAACCCTTAATATAATAATTGTAATTTTCACCATAAAAAAACTATATTATTAATGGTTATGATTATTAATGGTATTTTAAATTTTATAGTTTATATAACAGTCTAAAAAATCCAAAGTAGTGCATGTGTTTTCTATAACTTCATTTCTTAATAAGGAATTTACTCATTTAAAAGGGGAATTTCATTTATAAAAGTTCAGGTAATTACATTATTACCCCCTTTAGAAACTTCAACCTAAAAATTTTCATTTCATACACTAAAACAGATGAGGGTAATTCTATTTCATCACCTCTTCTAGTTCCTAGGTCACTTCCTCAAACTTTTGGTTCTGCCACAGCACTTTGACCAGGTGATTTTTCTGGTTTCGTAGAACTTTGTCTCTATGATCTAAGATCTTCACCAATTATTCCTAATATGAAGGATCATTCTATAATGGTAACACCTATGGATTTAGTACATGTTACTAGTCTATTATATAATTCCTCAAGAGAGATACATAAAACACATCATGTACTTAATATAGGTTAGGAGGGAGTGTTGGTTGATAGGACACCACTCTGATGAGATCAAGGGTCTAAAAGGGTCTGATGTAACTTGGACTAAGTTTTTTCTTCTTCCCAAACCTTATTACTTTATTCCATAGTGATATAGGAAGGAACACTTTATCTCTGACCACAAACTCTAGGTCACATCAATGATTTTCAATATATCATTTATATAGACTTTGTGTGAATTTTATATAATGATAAATAGTTTGAACCTTTTCTATCATTTCTTGGATAATATAAGGCCCCATCAGCTTCTTATCTCCAACTTTATCTCAATATTTTGGATTATGACACCTCTTCCCATACAAATCCTCATAAAGTTCCATTTGAATGCTAAAATGAAAAATATTGTTATATGAGAACTCCACTATATGAAGGTGGCAATCCCAATATCCATGGAAATCCATTGATCCTGATCTCAGAATATCCTCTAGAGTTTGAATGGCTTTTTCAGACTGAACATCCTTTTGAGGGTGATAAGTAGTGATAAAGCTAAGTTGTGTATCCAATTCTTGTTTAAGGATTCTCTAGAACCTCAAATTAAACCACATATCTCAATTAGATATAATAGAAAGTGGAAATCCATGTAGTCTTACTAATTCCATTAATTATAACTCGGTGAGTTGGTCAAGAGAGAAAACTTCCTTGATAGCAATGAAATGTTTCGACTTTGTAAGGTGGTAGATTAACACCCATATGTCATTATTACCTTTAGGTTTCCTAGTTAGTCCTATATTGAAATCCATGGTTATATTTTCCCATTTACATATTGGTATGGACAATTTTTTGTATCATATCCTTAGAATTTTTTCATTTCATATTGACTTATTATCATACCAATCATCGACATACAAACTCTGCAATCTCTCTCTTTATGTTATCTTGACATAAGTTTCACTACAAATATATATACATATTAGTTATTCCTGGATTTATATATAAGGATTAGTTATAAACATCATCCAGAAGTTCCCTCTTAGGTTCTAGTTTTGATGGGACATGTATCCAATTTACAAACCTTATAACTCTATATTTAGTAAAGTTGAACTTCAGAATATTCACTACCTTTTTCTGTAGAAACTTTTCATATTTATGGGACTCCTTGATCCTCTCAATAATTTATGGTTGATAAGTTATTTGATGAAGATAAGATGAATATTCTTTTATTATTATCATCTCCATCCTTTGTATGTCCAATAAGATTGGATCCCATGTAATACTCATCATGGATAGGTATGAAGGATCCTTTCTATTTAGATCATCTTCTACTTTGTTCGCCTTCCCAAGATGGTGATGGATTAAAAAATCATAATCCTTGGTCATCTATAACCACCTTCATTGGCACATATTAATCTCTTTTTTTGTGTTTATATACTTGAGGCTTTTATGATCTGTTTATATGCCATAATTTTCTTTATAGAGATAATGTCTCTACATATTCAATGTGAAGATCACTGATACCAATTCTAGATCATGTTTTGGGTAGTTCTACTCGTTGATCTTTAATTTATAAGAGGAAAAGGCTGTCACTTTTTTATCTTGCATGAGTACACAACCCAATCCATTTTTGGAAACATCATTGTAGAACACGAATACTTTCTCACTAGTGGGTAATGTGAGCACAGGTGTAGTTATTAGCCTCTTATTTAACTCTTTAAAACACTCTTCACATTTAATTCTAGATAAACATAACACCCTTTCAATATCACTTTGTTAGTGGGATTGAAAATCATTATAAGTTTCTCACAAATCAATTATAGTACCCATAAATCCAAGTAATCTTCATATTTCTGTCACAGATGTTGGTCTTGACCGTCCTTCAATTGACTTAGTTTTTAAATGATCCATGGATATCCCTTTTAGTGATAAAATTCCCTATAAAATATACTTTCTCCATCCATGAATTGAATTTACTGCACTTAACAAATAATTTTTCCTTTTGAAAAGTCTTCAGTACAGAATTCAAATGCTCCTCATGTTTCTGCTTACTTTTGGAGTAAATAAGAATATCATCTATAAAGACTACCAGAAATTTGTCAAGGTAATCCCTAAATACTCTATTCATCAATCCCATGAATATTTATAGATATTTATTGAGTTTTAATGGAATCAATATGAACTTTTCATGCTATTACCTTGTATGAAAGTGGTCTTAGGGTATCTTATTTCTTCACATTTACTTGACAATATCCTGATCATAAATAAACCTTGGAGATGTAAAGAGCTCTATGTAGTTGATCAGACAAGTCATAAATTTGTAACATAGGATAATTATTCTTTATCTTGGTCTTTTTGAGCTCACAATAATCAATGCATGGGCGCATTGACCCATCCTTCTTCTTGATGAAGAAGATGGGTGCACCCCTTAGTGAAGTACTTGGTCATAGAAACCCTTTATCCAGATTCTCCTATAGATACTTCTTTAGCTCATGAATTTTAATAGTGGAAATCCTATATGGAGTCATGAATATTAGAAAATATCTAGGTATAAGCTCAATTGATAACTCAACCTCACGACTTGGAGGAAGACCAAAAAATTCTTCATGAAACACATCATCATATTCCCTTAAAATGGGCATGTCATCAAAGATCTTATTTTCCTTGTTCTTAATTATTTTACCTATACATTATTACTCATAAGAAAATAATATCCATTCTTAAGATGATGATACCAAAGAATATTCATCCTCCTCTTTTCACTTGTATATAATTAGAGGACGATTTGTGATGTGGAGGGTGATTTCCTTTTCTTGGAAATTTATGTTGGATCTATATAAGTAAAGTCAATCCATACCTATAATTTCATAAAATTACACTAAAGTAAGTTTCACAAGGTTCGTTGGGAATTTTAGCCTGAAAATTTTGATAGGGGTGATATATATACTTAGGATGCAATAATTGACCCATTTTCCATCTTCATTAATAACTCAACTTCCATGTTCTGAGGTGGTGTTTGAATAGTTCTACTAAACTTGCATGAAATGAAATAATTTATAAATTAGTGGACAATAATCTAGTATTTCACTATTTTATTTTGGTTTTAATCGTTTACTTCATCCAAAAATAAACCTAGGGATGATAATTTTAAAAAAAATAAACTATGAACATTAAATGGATAACTCATAAAAGATATATATTCCTTAACCTATGAATTTCTAGGTTTCAATTTAAGTTTTCCCATGATCTATTTCCTAATATAAAATCTTATGTGAATTTTCATTCACTTAAAAATGGTTTGTAATGATCATGTGAATTTAACGAATCATATTCACCAGGATGGTCAAACTATGTGTGAATAAAGACCCATTTCTATGCACTAGGTAATAATTGAGTCTAGATTAATGCACCCTTTTTGGGGTTATTATCCCTAGGTATAATTGTACCAGATCCACATACACTTGTAGTATCCATACAGGGATATATTTTCTTGGAAACCACTTACTCTATACTTTACCAAAATTTAGGGGTGTTTTCCTATGTTAATTCTTATCCCTAATGATTTCAATAAAGTTTTCTAAACCTAATCCCTATAAATAACCAAACATTACTATGATACCAACTATATCAACCCTTATTTTAATAAACTTTAATTCATGATTTATTATATATGTATACACTTAATACAACTCCATAAGATTATGAGACCTAGTTTCTTTTTGAAATTAGGTGCATGAAATAATAAATTAAAACATGGGAACAACATCATTATTCAAAAACTTTGAAACATTCCCTTAATTTCCTTGGATCTTCTAAAACTGCATGGGATAACCTAAGAACATACATAAGAAAGGGGTGAGTTTTAAAGATCATTAAAGGAATAAAAAAAGTATATAATAAGGTAAATAAATAAATTTTATCCAATAATTATATCAAAATAACATAATCGGGGTGAGAATCGTAATCTTGAACAATTAGGTGTGATATAACATGATAACATAAAAGCAACAAAGGAATGTGGAAACAACTTAAAATATGACATCATAAAATTAAGTTAGGGCTAAACACCAAGAAAACAAAATATAGTGTTCTTAGGATAACCTCCCATGCACCATACATGGAATATCATGAGATAAAAACATTACCCAATGCATTGGAGGGCTATATAATTTTGGGTCCACTTGTCACTTTCATATCATGTGCATTCATAAGTGTTCCACATAGATCATACAATATAAGGATGTATTTCATTAATTTTAACCCCATGATTACGGATTAAGGGTTACATACATATAAATATGAAACCAATTAATTATATGTACAACTATATTAATACCATTCAATGGAAATGGATATGGGTATTCGCTACACAATTGTTTGTTAGAGAAAATCACAGGATAATTTCAATAGCATAATGGGTGTACATAAAGGTTTATAGAAGGGGTGAATGAGAGATAAATGGGTATCTCATTACTTAATAATAATAAGAACAATAGGTATGTTTAAAAACATATAACAACTTGAAAAAATGGAAATCAAAAGTCCTGACATAAAGAAGATGCTTGAATAAAGAGGAGAAGGAGAGGGTCCCTTACTTTAAGAGGGTGCTTCTAAAATCTTATGAGGAGATTATTAAGAGCTTGGAGGAAACTTTTTAGGGATTTAGAGAGGGTAGGTAAGAGTAAATTTGTGATCTAAGGGTTTTGAGTGAGGAGGAATGGGATTTTGGGTGGGTTTATATAAAAAAGAGGTGATATTTTTTATTAATTTAGAAAAATACATTTTGGACTCTATATGATAAAGTAATAAAAACCAAAAAATTTAACATGGTTTTTTTCTATGGTTTCTAGTTTTCATTATTTTACATGTTTAATAACATGTCTTGTTAAAATAATACTCTTGGTGGTGTATAAGTGAGCCATGTTTTTAAGGAATTGATTTTAAAACTTTAAAATATAATATAGGTTTTGGAGGATTCTCTAAGGGTTTATAAGATTAATAAAATAAAATAAAAAAGAATATTTTAAAGATGAAATATATATTTGTTCATCTATACATTTTATCTCATATATTACATCACTTTTGGGTCATTATGATGTCATAATACACTATATTTATACTGTATTTAATTTTTACCCAAAATTTCGACTGTCTCCAAAAGTTATGAAAAAATCACCATTGGATAATTTTAATATGATGATTTCAAAAATAGTATTTATTTTATTAAGATAAATATCTAAATATGATAATTTATATTTTAAAATCAAAAATCGCCCTTTATTGAAAAAATATTGATTTTTTGACAATAATAGTTTTTTGAACCTTATAAAAATTACATTTAACTTCATAAAATTATATTATCATTTTTATTTTATAAATATTATTTAATAATAATATTTTATTAAAATATAAATTATTTAAAAATTATTTAATTCATTAAAATGGTTTTCTTTCTTGAAACGATATATTTCCCAAATGTATAATTCAAGTTTTGTCATATTAAAATCTATTTTCTATCCAACTCATTATTTAATCATCTATAAAGTAATAATAAAAAGGGATAAATATAATCATTATTTTATTAAAAAATATACAAATTCATACTATTAGGGTCTAGATACATGGCCCTTTATTACATAATAAAATTCCCTAAGGGTAAGGTGTGCAATGGTGGGGCTTTCTTAGGGTGGTTTAGTGAACATGGTTTGGGTCGTGATCTCAATAAGCTTGAAATTATCCCATAAATGGTTTCACTTGTTCTTTAGTTGTTAAATATCGACTTAGTCTTGGTCAAGGGAAAATCCTAATGATGTTATCTCCCTTATAATCTTTGATAAATGGGCTTTATATAGTATGATCCTGTTGGTCGAGGTCATCGCTTACTTTGTCTGTGTCAAATGGAATTTATCATAACCCTTAATATACTAATTTTAATGGTCACCATAAAATGGATATATTATCAATGGTTATGATACTTAACAGTATTTTAAATTTGAAATACCATATACCTATCCAAAATAGCCAAATTAGTTCATGATTTTTCTGAAATTTCATTTCTTAATAAGGCATTTACTCATTTAAAAAGAGAATAAAATTTATAAAATTCAAGTTCGTTATATTACCATTGGGCCTTTAGACCATGTACTCTAGGATTTTAGTTCATGTAATGGTTACCTCTAAACCCATTTAAAAATAGGATTATATAAATAAAAAATATTCAAGTCCTTTAGGATAAGGGTATATAGATAAAAAGAAAACACTAGTGGAAAAGTGATATATGCCGACAGACCTATACTAATGGTTTTCAAAAAACATTGGTATAGGTGTCATATTCCAACGATTTAAGCATAATCATTGGTAGAGGGATTTTACATCAAGGTTATACCAACTGTTTTAAAAAAAACCATTGGTATAGAGTTAGATATACCAATGGTTTTAAAAAACCATTGGCATATAATTTCTTCATTTACCCAGTATACGAGCTCCCCTACTCCCATATCATTCTCATCTAGAACACCCTAGCAATGTTCAACATTATATTTTCTTCCCCAATTGCAGATATCTCTCCTTAGTTTTTATTTTAATTAAAATCTTCTTCAATATTAAATTTTTGACTTCTAAATCATTCATCTCTTCTATCAACCTTCAATTTCACTTTCATTCTAGATCTAAATCACCACTATAGATTCTTTTTTTTGTCTACATTTACTTTATTTTAGTATGTATAAATATACTTGTGTTCTATTGAAATAAGGGTTTTCCATACTTATATTGAAGGATAATTTGTTAATTTTTTGGTTGTTCGTTATTTATTTATCTTGTTTTCTACATGGACTACTGTGATTTATATAATTTTAGTTTATCAGTGGATTATTTTCTTAGGTCAATCTCTTTATGGGACTTCTTTAGTGATGGGTTTCTCACTCTAATTATTGACCTTTCTTTTTTGATATGTGTTACCTAATTTGACTCTCTTGGGTAGTTTTTTCACTCATCATTTCTTATTTTCAGTTTTTCACTGACAAGTGCAGTGTGATAAAATCAATCTTTCAAAAAATATAAATGTTTTCTTCTTCAGTAATAAATTGACAAGTTGAACAATAGTGCACTAGTGAATTGAACTACTATAATTTCATGTGATAATATAGAATTGTGTTGTAATTTTCAAATAAATTAAATTATTATTACTAATTGGTCTTGTTTTTTGGAAAATATCTTGTCTAGTTAGTGATTATTTGAAGACTCTTGATGGAGATATATAACGCTTTAGAAGAGGCTCGGTTATCCTATAATAAAAAATTGTGTCTAGAAACACATTTCAAGAAACCCAAATCAGATGTATCCCCATTATAATAATTTCATTGATTTCAATCATGTTGTCATTATTGCTTTCACTTTCTCACTATTTTATCTCATACACCCATTGTTCACACTTTCCCATTACTTCCCATGCTTTGCATCACACAAAATTTTTATTTAGTTTTTGTTGCACTTACCATGTTATAATTGTGTTGGAAGACCTTAGTTAAGTGATGAAGAAGTTAGATACCATATAAAAAAATATGGTTTTCAAATAAATTATTATGTCTAATATCACAATGGGGGGAAATGAAATATAAAAATGTTCATGATCTTAATGAGAGGACTGAATTAGATAATTTATTAGATAAATATTTGTGTTTATTCCTCATCATGAGAAATAAAGGATGATGACCCAATAATACTTCAATACGAGCACACATGATGCATGTAATTAAAATGATGATGTTCATAGGGTGAAAAAATTGAATGATGTTTCCATGACTCCAGTATATCAAAAATGTGGTAAAATAAAAAATATGGAATTTTTAATCTACCAGTTTCATGGAAAAACCATGTATTTGATTTCTAATATAGCCATCGATTATATTTTCCCATTTTTAAGTACTTACTTTCATATGATATAGATATTCAATCAAACCATTATATGGCATGGAAGTTAGTTGATGAACTTGGATTTTCAAAAACAAATCATGCTTTCATGAAAGATTGTAGCTTATTCTGGGAGGAAACTACTTAATGAAATGATTGTATAAAATGTGGATCACCCATATGGAAGCTAAATGTTTATGGAACGCTATATCATGTTCCACATAAAGTAATGTAGACCTTTCCATTGATTCCTAGAATCTAGAATCTTTTTGTGTCTAATGGAATATCAGTAAATATGTGATAGAATGATATTGAGAGAATGGAGGATAATGATGAGTTCATTCATCTAGCAGATGGATTAGCATTTCATACATTTGATGCTCGATGTCCTGATTTTTCATCTAACATGAATAATGTGAGGTTAATTCTATAATGTGATAATTTTAATCCATTTGGGAAGATCTGTACTTATCAAAGAACATGGATAGTTTTTATACACATTTATTACCTTCCTCTAGGGATGTGTATGAAGGAACCTTTCACTTTCATGAGTATACTCATATATGGACCTTATGATCCTAGAAATGATATATATTTACACATGAAACCTTTAATAAAAGAGTTGAAACATATTTGTAATATGGGTGTGTGCACATATGATGCTTGTTAAAAATACATATTTCAAATGTGTGTTGTATTTATGTGGACAATAAATAATTTTACTACTTATGAAATGATGTATAACTGGATCACAAAGGGAAAACTTTCATGTCCTATTTTTATGAATAAAACATGATCCATAAGAATTAAATATTGTTATAGTTTTAGTTTTATAGTACATCGACAATTATTTCCAATGGATAATCCATATAGAAATAATCTTTGAAGGATTTAAAATACCATGGCGACTAAAAATAAACCTCATCATATGTCTGGAACTGATGCGCTTAATGAATTGAAATATGTTATTTTTTTTAATCGGGAAGGTTCAAATGAAATCTTGAAAAAGGAATAATGTTTCCACTAAATCCAATTACAATTGGAAGAATAAATGTATCTTCTTTAAGTTTCCTTATTAGTCAACCAATTTATTAGACTACTTCTTAGATGTAATTCACAATGAAAAAAAATACAAGGAATGTTTCTTTCAATTATTCTAAATATCAAGGGAAAGAAAAAAATATGATTTATGATCTCAATGTGACTTGGTGGATTGGGGTATCAAACTAGAATTGCATCTTGTGTGTATTAGTGAAAATAAATGGAATGTTCTATGTGTTTCTTATGTGATGAAACCTATGTAAAAAAAATTCTAGAAGTACTAGATACTATCAAAGTTCCTGATGGCTATTCAATAAACATATCAACGTGGTTCAATAAAAGAGAGTTGAAGCTGAAATCTTTTAAGACTCGTTGTTATCACATATTTCTTCATGATTTTATTCTAATAGAAATATTTCATCTATTTTCCAATAATATAAGGGTGGTATTTATTCTTTTGTTCCATTATTATAGAGATCTTTGTGCTAAGAAGTTTTCTAATTCTTTCTTGCAAAAAAAAGTTTGAAGATTTACCATTAATTTTGTGTGATTTGGAGAAAATATTTCCTCCATCATTTTTAACATGCATGTTTCATCTAACGATCCATATTCTAATAAAAATATTTCTTGGAGGACCAATTTATTTTCATTGGATATATCCAACTGAAAGAAATATGTATACATTGAAGTATTATTCCTGGAATAAGAATCATCCCAAAGGTTCTATCATTAAAGGTTACTTGGATCAAGAATGTATGGATTTTTATTCAATGTATTTGTATGATGTGACTACGAGATGGAATAGGCCAATAAAAAATGAAGAAGAGAAGTATGATAAAATTAAACCCAATTTTTCATCACTTCCCCAGACAGGGATAATTCCTGGATTATATACATTGACAACATTAATCCTTTAAGATGGTTAGATGGCATATGGCACAGTTTTTTTTAACTGTGATTTGTTCGATGACTACATCAAGTAAGTAAATTGGACATGTATATGTTATCCCATCTCATGTAATTATACATATATATTAAAATATTTCTATTTTTTCTACAAGGAACATAAATAGATTATAAATATAAATCATCATTATTCATCTTTAGAAGGAGAGAGAATTTTCATAGTGTGGAGTTTTCTACTTGGTTGAAATTATAGGTATAAGTATTACTGTAATAAATTAATAAAATTAATATTTATTTAATTTTAATATTCATTTATATTTTAGGTATTGATTTTTCCTACTAAATCAATCTCTAAGGAAATAAGAACTTTGGATTTTGGTCCTAATTCAATGGTTCATGAAATCGAATCAAATGTGATCAATAGGTAAAAATTTATTATCATTGAACAAGTAATGAACATGAGAACATATCATGATGGTGTTATTAGAGCTGCCACAAAAGACTGTTATGCTAGAGCATTAGATATTAGACCTTGATTTGAAAATATATCTTATTATAGAGTTATTGAGAAAATACTAATATTGGATTATTACTCTCATGGTCGAGTCACTATAATGAAATTAAAGTGGTTTGATTCAATTATGATACATGGAACATTTATTGATGATTATTCATTTTGAGTTATTGACATAACTTTCACTCTTTCTATGTATGAGCCACATATATTAGCATCATTGGAGAAATAAGTTTTTTATGTGAAATATCATCTGTAACCTGAATTTAGTGTCATTATTGAAGTAATCCCAAGACATATTTTTAATGATGGTGATGATGAAATTGACACCATCACTACCCACATTGGCCCCAATCAATTTATTTCTTATCAATTTATAGAATCATCCATCTGTGTTCTCAGTTCTTTTTTTTAGCTCGGCTCGGGTTGTTCAGGTTGGTACTGTTCAAATTGCTTTACTATTGATTATAAATATTTTGTATCAAACTTTACCTTCATGTGAGTTTTCAATATATACTAGTTTCAATTTTCTTTGAGTTGAATTTTTTAATATTTAATTGAACTATATTAGAACCTAATAAACCAAAAAACTAAAACAATTCAATTAGAAAAAAAATAAGATAAATTGAACTAAAACATATTAAACTAATTTGAATGAAAATAAAAACCAATAAAAATAATGACCTAACCAAAAAATAGAAAAATGGAATAACCCAAAAATATGAACCAGATGACCTAAACCAAAAAAAATGGACAAATTACCTAATCAATTTAAAAAAATGAACAAAATGAACTAACCAAAACTAAATTGGATTTAATTGAAAATAAAAAAAGAAAACTATATCATACCCATGATAAACATGCTAATTTTAACGTGTTGATTTTTATATAACACGTATTTTATGTTTTTATATTTTTCTACTAAATATAATATGATTTTTTTGTGTTAATACATATCCTTTATTTGGTTTGAAAATTGGTATTCCTTAATTAAGTCATGTCACATGTTATTCCTTGTTTGGTTTACACATTAGTTATGAATTTTTAATTAAATGGATTTTTTTTTCAAGTGTGGGAAATGAAAAAAAAATTAAGAGGTATAAAAGAAGAGCATGTCAAACAATAATAATCACATGAGAGAGTTTGGAATTCCTCCTTTGGTGCCTGTTGTGATTATTTTATTTCAAATATATATATCAATAACATATAATGTCATGTGATAAAAAAAATTAACTTTTAATCAGGATCCACCAACCAAAAGATAATTATTCTCCAATGAACCTAGTGAAAGTAGTGTTCAACCATATGATGTGAGAGGGGGTGGCACTAGAGATACTTTTACCACTCACCATACCTAATCATGCCCTATCCCTTCATCAGATATACCATCGATCACACTTTCTTATCCCATGGTGTTGTTAGAGGCACCCAGGATATTTTGGTTGCATATATATTCAAAACCATTTTCATGTGATCCTCCTCATCTTTTATTCCCTTATCTAATTATGGCTCCTACTACCCATTTTTATTATACTTTTCCATAAACATCTATGTCAGCTTATTTTCCTTCTACTTCCTTTTCCCTGAACTTATACATTCATGCTCCTTCGACTTCTACTCCAACACATTTTGATCCTCATGAGCATACATTGGATCCCACTCCTATTGTATTGGTTGATGATCATTCGGATCCTAGGGATCTAGAGGTACCTACTGATCATCCTGGATTAGGTATATTTATATAACCCTAGTGAATTCTTTTGACTATAATTTATTTTCATTATAATATGTATTGATATAAAATTTTTATTTTTGTTTTCTTTCATGGTTGGATATTCCACTAGGTGGCGTGGGCATACATACATGTGTGAGGTGTGGAACCGCCACACACAACTGATGGTTGAGTACAATGAGGATAATCGAATGATTGAAAAAACAAGGAGAGAATGTAAGTTTTATGGTGATGCTTTCCAAATACTCTAACATAATTCCAGTCAAGATACTCGTATAGAGACACCTTCATAATAAAGTAAAGGATAATGCTTGGGTGAAAATATGGGTAAGAAGATTCATTAGATTTTATGTGATATTATAATGGTATTTATATGAATTAATATTTTGGTACCAGCTTTATTATATTTTTCTTAATGGTGAGGCTGTGACGACTCCATGACTCATGGAATTAAGTGACTTATGGAGAGAATATAAGCATGAGTTTTATAGTAGATGGGTTTCTAGAGTTGGTAAATATTTAGAGGCCAAACCTATCATGAATTAGTGTTTAGTATCACATTATCAAGAAATGATTTATCATTGTAAAATTACTGATTTTAAGGTATTAATCAAATTTGGAGTTTTTGAATGATAATTATGATGATTTACATTAATAATCTATTTTGTATTATTGAAAATTATTTTTTAGGAAGTATCAAAAATAAACAAAAAATAAGGATGCTACAAAATACCTCCACACTTTGAGGCAGACTACGATGTTGGAACATGAGAAGAATCAGGTATGACACTCATTTATAATTTTTCTATTTAAATAATTTATGGAAATTAAATTTCTTCAACTGTAAATTATATAGATTCGTTATAATTTTTTCATAAAACCCATATTGATTTACATGTGAATTTATGAACATTACAATATATTAATGATAAAAAATAGATTAAAGAGTTTGTTGGTGATTTGACTTAGGAATTTAGATTACGATTGAAAAATATTTGAAATATGACTTTTTCACACATAGAATCAGAAACTCAATACAACCTTTTTTCTAGTATATACAGAACCTATATTTTTAATGGTAGAAAACCTTACTAAGGAGGAGCCAAAAAAATCAATTATTCCTTTTGATTTTGAGGAACAACAAAGCTTTCCTAATGAAGGATTAGGTAGAAACTATCTATTGATTTTTTATATTCTTAGAATTACCAAAAAAATATATTTCTTTTTTAGGTATAACTAGTGTGTGAGACATATGATAAAACAATATACTAAAAAAAATTATATTTAAATTAATTAAATAGAAAAATTAGGCCTATCACATATATAGATTGATTAATATCTAAAAAACCAGCAACATATGTTTGTAAAAAATTAATCTTTGAAAACATTATAGCACAATAGTGTTGTGTAATGAGTTGTGTATATGACATTAATCTCATTATGTAATCCCTATAATTACAAAAAATCCACTTTAAAATTCCAACCTTTTGATATTTTTGTATCCTATCACATATTATCAGTCATATCATACGATGGATAATCATACTTTAATCATTGATAAATAATTCTCTATGAAAAACTATACTTAAAAATAAAATTCTTTAACTTCCAAAACCATATATTATTTAACTTGTATATTTTTAAGTTACTTCTTCTCATTGTGTGATCCACATAGACACTTCTTCTTGTTTTACTCAAAAAAATCTCAATAATTTTTATAAATAGTATTCCCTGTTTTTATTTTTCTATCACACATCACTCCAACAACATGCATGCACAAATCATAGCATATATCACGCACTAACAACAAAAAATATATTTTGAATTTGAAATTGAATTACAAATTCCACTAATATAACATTTTTATGTTATTTCTAAACTTCTTATTCTTTATATTCTTATTATTATTTTCAAACTCTATTCCATGTATACAGTGTAGTAGAATTTTCTATATCATAGATGAGTGATTACATTGTAACTACTCCTACTTCATTCAAATTAACTGCTACACACCTCTAGTATTAGTAAATTTTTAACTTGGCTCCAAATTCCACAACATGTCAAAATACTTCCAAATTTTCTAAAAACTCTTGAAAACTGATTCTAATCATATTAAAATAATCTATAAATATTGGAATGAACATAATCTAAAATGTATCATCAAATATCACTTCAGTTTGAACATTATTTTTTTTTTGACAGCAAAAGAAAATACAAGAATCACATTCATGTCAAACTTCTCCAAAATATATTCTCTAGATAATTTTTTTGTTTGAAGTTATCAAATGAAAACCATAATTTTTAAAACAAAAATGATTAATTATAACACATTAACTTCATTTAGAAACAATTTATTCACTTAAATTCATTATTTAATGTTTTCTTAACCCCATACCAAACACGTATTTAAGTCTAAAAAAATAATCATACTTTATACCTCAATACCCAAAGACACCACTCTTGGACTCATCTCTTTGAATTTATTAATTAATAATTTAATCATTAATTTTAAACCATATAAATATCCCTTAAACATTATTAATTTCAATCAATCTCATTCAAATTATTTCTGTAAACTCCACAAGCATTAGAAAAACATCTTTACAGCTCAAAGGTGGACCTAAGGAATTTGTAGAAGATTATATGATGCAATTCCTTAATTTCTAGCATTGAACATTCCATAAATTTCCATATTAACCCCTTATTTAAATCAGTTTTTATGCCCATTTTATAACTCACTATCTCCCTTAAATATCACACATGATTTAGTCACCTATACCACTCTTAATATCAAGTTTTAATTAAATTCCAGTAGCACACACAAGTTATTCAACCCAAACAAGAAAGTACATCGTGTAAAATACCTTTTACATGTCAACATGCCACATGATGATTTAAAAAATTCATTATAGATCATTAATTGTCACTCAACACACAAACAACATTATTAAAACAAAAAATTCAAACACATAAATAATATTTAGTTTCATTAATTCAACAATTGACACCATTATCACTTTTAAACATTATTCCATAAATTTACTCCTTTAAATCACATGGAGTGATTATTAAATACTAGATAATCGAATTTTCACAGCATAAATTCAATAAAATAAAACATCATAAAACATTTTATTCCACTTAAGGCCTCTATTAAATCACAAAAAACATTTTATTCCGTAACATACTTAATTCCCTGCAGTATTCTAAGTTAAACATAACAAAATTTCACATGTGTTCTCATTATTAATCTGTAAGAAATCATATTCGCACATCTCTATTTGAATTATTATCCAATTTCATATCAAAAAATCAAAAAGTAACTAAATTCAATTATTAGATTAACCATAATAAACTATAGTATTGAATTATAATCTCAAAGAAGTTCATAACCACCTAACTTAAGGTATGTTACCATTCCTTATAAGTATTAGAAGCCTAATTCTCACTCTAATTATCAAATAACAAGAACCCACTAAGAACTAAAAGAAAAACTATAATTAAAATATAAAATAAACTAAACCTATTTTCATTTTACCAAAACCGTAAGGAAAACAATAAACACACCATCCCAGTTTCAACACAACAAATAGATTGTTAATCTTCCTAGAACATAAAATTTTAATTTTAAATACTCTCATGCCAACTAAACATTGACATTATTTGACCAAATAAACTATAAATCCAATTATTTTATGTGCCTTGTTAACAAAAACAAACACCAATACCTTTTATCATCTTTTTCAAAGAAATGTTTAAATATTTTATCATGTAAATAAACTTTTAACACAAACCATAGTTCCCATTATACCTTTTTATACATAATAAATAGAAAAGTATATATAAATAAATTTCATTTGATTTATTCCAATTCCCATTTAAACATGACTCAAACATCAATTAATCACCTCAATTTTAAAAATAATCATTAACATGCTATTTTTTCACCTAATAAAAAATAAATGGAATTCTCTTTCAACCAACTCAAAATACACACATAAAATCCATATTGACTATATGCTTTCATCAATATCCATTGATGAGAAATTTACCTTGGTTTTCCCTATTTTAACCACTTTAAAATTAAATCATATAAATATATAAACAACCAAATAGGAACACAACTAGAATATATTTCACCTTTCCATTTTAACATATTGTACATGTATTTAATATTGAATAGTTTTTTTCAATAAAGACACTCCATTTCCATTATTCTACAGTTACATTGACCTTATATTCATAGAAATAATATATACAAACAAGAATCCTTAAACTCCACTTTAAGTTCATTTATCAAATCATTATTTAATCATATTCTCAACTTTCTCGATTTATTATATAAAATTTATTTTTTAAACAAACTCATATCATACTAGCATAAAGTAATCAATCATTATAACAAATCATATTGCATCATTAAGTGTATCCATTTGATTTTAGTTATGAAATTAATTATTAATAACCTATTTTGAATAATGGTTTTCTATATATAATTTCATTGTATAGGGTGGTTTTGAATATTGAAGGATGTGTGCCTTGAGAAAAATTGTTTTTCTCGAGAAGAAAAAATAAATATGGAAGTTTGGTAAACGAATAGAAAAAACGGCTGATTATAAGTTTTACTTTGTCAATTTTGGATTTTAAAATATATTTTGTAACTAAATAGTTCATTTATATTTTTAACAGTGTTCTTTTGAGGCCCTTAATGAGCAGAAATCTGACAACTTTGGTCTAAACTATCATTTACATCAGGTATTAGGAAATGAGCACCATGGGATAGTATATTGTCAACCAAGGAAGAGTATTGTACCCACTAGATATTTTCCCACTTCAAGTGCCATTTCTGGTAGCACCAAGTTGGAAATATCTCATGTAGAGGTGACACAGGCTCATACTAAGGCAAAAGAGGCCAAAAAATGGTCATGTAGAAGCATGAATGAAATCAAAATTCCAATGATGAATTTATGAAATTTATGGCAGCCTTATGTCTATCACTTCCACCAGATACTGTAATGGATTTTGATACATATATGTCTATGATGTGTGTGTTTTCTGGTGCACTGGGTGATGTTGATAGTGGTGATTAGGACAATGACATTCCTGGCTATGTCGATGGTTATGGTGATGGTGATGGTGAGGATAATGGTGAGGATGATGGTGAGGATGTTGATGACAGTGACGATAGTGATGGTGGTGAGAGAGAGATTGGTCCTTTACATTTTTTACTGATATTTATGACACTTTATGTTTAACGATTGGATGTGAATTAATATATGTGATGTTTTAAATGTGTGTAATCAGTGGTTGAATGTATTAATTAGTTTCTTGAATTTTGTATATTGGCTAGAAATGGTTTGGGTTTTAGTGTTTGTAGGTGAAGTTGTTTGGTGATGTTTGTAGGTTTTAGGAGGGCTGCAAGTGTTTGATGATGTTTTCAGGCCAAGGTGGGGGAGCTATTACAAGGGTTGATGTTTCTAGGCCAAGGTGGGGGGGGGGATACTAGCTACCAAGGTAAGGTAATTCTATACCAATTGTTTATTAAACTGTTGGTATATTTTTTAACCAAGAAGGAAATTCCAACAGTTCTATAAACCATTAGAATATGTCTATACCAATGGTTTAAAAACTATTGGAGTTTCTCTATACCATTGGTTTTATAAAATAATTGTAAAATGTAAATCTATGTGGCCTATACCAATATTTTATTTAAAACCATTGGTATAGGCTAATACCCACAGTACTATAGCTAATGGTTTGGAGAACCATTGGTATAGGCGATACCAATGGTTCTCCAACCTATACCAATGGTTTTGAACTGTTACTATATCCCCATTTTCCAAAAGTGAAATCCAGCACCAAACCATCAATTAAAGGTAATGCAAATAAGAAACAAGGTGAAAATGGTGTCACACAATTACAAGGGACACAATCAAATATAGAGTGGGAATACCCTAAACAAAAGCATCATCATTAAATAAATAAGTGTCATGGGAAACTCCCTAGGTCCTAACATGAGATGATCTTAATAATAATTATTTGTAACCAACTATTGGACTATGTTGTGTTCCTAAATAAATTCCACTTGAGTCGTTCTTAATGGTCTCATCAGGCACACTCCCCAAGCTAGGGTGTAGCATACAACTAAAAGGCACTAGTCAGTGCATAGTTTAACTAGTGGAACAAATCAAGATCTCTCACTTAGCTACATGGGTTCCCATGAAACAACCAAAGTAGAGGTGAACAAACATCCAATAAATGATCATCACATAAATCAATAAATCATGATAATAAATCTGATTTTACCTCCAATACCCTCACAGTAAACATCTCATTTTTCACATTCATGCATAAGAATCAATAATAACATAATCCTACCCATTATAGGAATAATTCTATGCAATACATATCTTAATAGAGGGGATTGAAAAATGATGGTAATCACAACATTAAGTCATCTCATTTTATAAAATGATAACTAAGCCTTTAAATCCAACTTGGAAGAGAAAGTTGTAAAACCTTTTGAAAACAAACTATTTAAACCTTCTTTTAAACTTTACTTGGAAAAAAACACTTTCCTTTATAAAAAATCATAAAATAAAACTATGGATTCAAGTATTAAAAACAATTTAACAAGGGTCAAACACACCGTTGTTCATAAAAATCCCATTAAAAACATCAAAAATTCTTTTGTAATCTAGTCTAGTGTCAAACACCTCTTTAAAATCCCTAAATCCTTTTGAAAATTCCTCTAGATCATTTAAGAAAACACTTGTAATTCATAAACATTTACTTTATAAATCAATACTAGAAAACTATGAAAATCCCCTAAAATCATAGAGAACCACTTTACAACCCCTCGAGGATATCGCATATTAGTATACTTGATAGAAAATTATTTTAGAAACATTCAATCATTTCATGATATGTGGAACAAAATAATTACATAAAAACACCAACCTCAATCATTGAAAACAAGTCTCCTTTGATGGTGATAGATAAGTCTCAAAGGGAAACTGCCTCAACAAGACCTAGACATCCAAATCCCAAAATTAAACCCAAAAAAACTCTAAATTAATCTAACATGATCATTAGGTTTCATGGTAGGAATAAAAAACAAGAGGAAAGGTAGGAGGAAGGAGAAGAAAGAGATAAACGAGATACTTACCTTTTAATTCACTAGAATACTGAAGGAGAGAGGCTTGGATGTAAGGAAGAAGAAGATAGAGTTTCCCCTTGAGCTCTCTATGGGAAGACTGATGTGAGTGATGGGAAAAAGAAGCCTCATAAGGCTTAAAATGATAAGGGAAAAGATGTAAAATAAATTAAAACCAGAGAAAGGTAGGTCACGATGTGACCTCCCCTCGTGATCAGAAAAAATTGGTATCAACAAAAGGTTTAATGTTACAATATGTGGCAAGAGGTATTAAAGAATGAGAATAATGAAATGTTTCATTGATAAACTTTTCAATTAACTATAGTTTCTCATGATGAGCATGAATCATATGGTCTTATAGTGAATGATTTGTGGGTCATTAAATACACTTTCTAGAATATGTTGATGGTAGTAAATAATGATGTTTTAATAAGTGTGATGGAGCATGGAGGCCAAAAAACCCAAAATAGGATATTATTAGAAAAAATATTTTAAGTGGTTTTGGGTAGTGTTTTTTGAAAAATTAAAGTGTAAATCAACAAAATTACTCATTTTATCAATGATAAGTAATCATATAAAGTGATGTGAAGGTTGGGGGAAGGTTTAAGTACTTTTAGTTAAAGTTTGGTTGGAAGACCAATACCACATTGTAGCCATAAGCATTACATTGTGGCTTATAACCTTTTGAAAAATAGCTAGAGCATTGGAATTGATCCTCATGATTCTATGAAGGATTGAGAAAATGGGAATTTGGATTAAAACACATCGTGGTGGACCTCATGGTTGGATTTTTTTAGTCTTTGGTGGTTTATTGAAAAAAATCCTATAGGAAACAAAACAACTATGATGTAGTGAGTTTTCAGGATATGGGCATATTGATCATGGTTCAAGGCATTTCTCTGGTCATGGATTTTAGAAAAATTCATGTATGTCATGAGGAGGATAAAAATGGTCATTTTGATCTTGTGGTGTGAAGAAAATAGTGGATTGTTTGAGACCATGGGAATTTCATATTGATATTTTATTTGGAGAAGTGAAAAGAATCAAAGCATTTCATGTTGTAAGGTTACTATGTCGTGGTGTGTCTCGAATAAAAAAATTTGAAGGATTGGAATGATAGGATTTAGTGAAGATAAAAAAATTCAAGGTCATAGTTTGTAGATTCAATTCATTTAATGACACAACACATGGTGGTTGGTCAAGTGTTTCATAAATCTCATATTTAAATTTTTATCGAAAAGGAGAGAGACAAACACCCTTGACAAATAATCATTGGCTCGAATATCACTTGTCAGGACCCACTTAGGGAAGATATCATGAGAGAGTGGGTGAATCAAGGTATGTCAATTTAAAACATTTCCTCTCTTGATGATCTTGTCATTACAATTTGTAAAGATAATTCTTGATTTATCTTTGACACAAGTAAATAAGAAAGGGTATGAGACACGACTTTACTCGGCTTACCCAATGTGGGAAACATCCAATGAGTGTACACTCAAAGATGTACCAGTTCTCCAAAATCTACTAGGTCACTTGTTTATAATTTTTATTGGATTAACTATCCCTCAAGGTTTACAATTCTCACAATGAAAGTGTAGGGAGATGAGAGATGAGGATAAACACTTCACATGTTGCAATGGACGGACATAGTAAGCACTTCATGCACCGAATGGACATCTTACTGTTCATCTTAGCCTATGTAATAGAAAAGTTCCAAACACTACCGAACAGACACCAGTGGAACCATCGGACAAAGATTTTCCTGATAACCGCCCCCACTTGGGTCTATGCACTAGAACTAGGATGAGAGTCCACATAATCCCCACACAAACTCTTTGAATACACGTCACATAGGAAATAGAAAATGAACAAAGAAGATTTATGTGGTTTGAACAAACGTCCTACATCCATGAGAGAACACTGCAAACATTTTTTTCATTAAGGATATGCAAGAGAATACACAACACATCACTCACTTCCTCCCCTTTTACAAAGACTCAAACTATGTAGTCAGAAACTCATATCAACTTAGCATACATTCATAGTTGGTCCACTGCCTTTATTCATAGAGATCTTTATTTGGTGAATAGGTTTCATCAGCCTCTGAGATTTATGGTCAATCTACCATTGTCCTAGGAAACTTCTGATACACTGTTGAACCATCCGATGAACTGCCAACAACTGATACTCATACAACCAGCCCATGCAAAGAGAAGTTAACCTGATAGACTCTATTTGATGGTACTTTATTCATTGAACTCTGACAATGGATTTTGTTTGATCATCTTTTTCTATTGAAACTAAAGAATTTACCCAAAAACCAATAATCTCCCACTAGAAAATTTCTTTGAGATTTCAACCTTCTTCAACCATCCACCTAAGATCTTCCTATTTATAGTGCATGTAGTGTTCTCCTCTCCATCTGATCAACGAAGTCTGGATTATGAAAGATGTTCTCTTGAGCTTTCTTGGATTATCACCTTTGTAAACATATCTGCAGGATTCTACTTCTCAGTAATATTTTTCAACTCTAATGCTCTATCTTCCAGCAGAATTCATATAAAATGATACTTTAGGTCAATGCATTTTGTTTTTTTATGAAAAATTGGATTATAGGAAAGGTGGATGACGCTCTGAGTATCACAGAATAACTTTCCTCTATCTAATGAATTTTTTAGTTCCTTAATTAAGTGCATCAATCTTATCAAATCCTACCATGTTTCAATAGTAGAAACATACTCTTCTTATATTGTAGTTAAAGTAACAACTGGATGCAATTGATACATACAACTGAATGATGCCTGAAAAAAAGTAAATACAAAGCTTGTAGTATTTTTCTGTGAATCCATGTCTCTAGCAAAATCTGCATCTACAAAATCCTTTCAACTGATCATCATATTTGAAACATAAAGTTACATTATTTGACCCCTTTAGGTATCGAAATATCCATTTCACAACTTCTCAATATTTCCATCCATAATTTGACATGAAATGGATAATATAAGGGCTTGATCTTAAACATTACATTATCTTGAGTTTTATTCAAGAATTTACTTTCTTTCCCTTTGAGGATTTTTTCAGGTTTAGAGTTTTAGAGAATTAGGTCGTAACTCATACATAATAAAACCATAAAATACAAAGTGGAAACTTCCAATCAGTATCCATTTTTTCCATAAAATAAAACTTTAAAAATAAATCATGAATTTGTTTCATGGAAAATATTCACAACTTTCAAATTGACTTCTTCCATTCCCTTACCCATCCTTAAACCCAATGAAAACATTTTAAAAACTTGTGATGAGCAAAAAATCTTAGTAAGGGATATAAAAATAAAAGAAACCATTAATTCACTAAAAACATGAAAACTCATATAAAATTTACATTTATCTTCAAAGTTATTTGATAATATAAAATAAAACATTTTCACATAAAAAAACACACATTTTGCTCAAATAAAATCATTAAAACCCATAGCAAGAAATTAAAACTCATTTAGGTGACTTAGAACATCATATTCATAAAACCCTTTCAAAACCCTTTCAGTTTGAATAATCATATGACCAGCTTCCAATATTATCATTACCCAATGCATTAGAGAGCTATAATGGGCTCACCCAACACTATCTGGGTCACCCCATGTTAAGATGTAACAGGCTTTCCTAGCACTATCTAGGCCACCCCATGTTAAGTTGTAATGGTCTTTCCCAATGTTATCTGGTCCACCATGTGTTAAGTTGTAATGAGCTTTCCCAGCACTATCCAGGCCATCCCATGTTAAGTTGTAATGAGCTTTCCTGATGCTAGCTGGGCCACCCCATGTTAAGTTGTAATAGACTTTCCTGACACTATCTGGGCCACCCCATCATGTAATGATCAAGTACTACTTCATGAATAAAACACTTTACTCATAAAACCCTTTTAAAAACTCTTTTAAACTCGTATGAAAACACTTTTGTATAAAAATACCATTTTTTCTTTTAAATACTCATTTTTAAAACAAAATACACTTTTTCTTTTGAAACCCATTTTCAATAAAAAAAATACCCAAAAAGATAAAGAGGGTTTTTTATTTAAGAAAAATGATATCTTGAAAAGGAATCCAAAAATAAAACAATGGTCACAGTGGAGGAAAAGTCATTATTGCTATGTGTGTTAAGAATAGAACATTCCTTTTATCATTTTTCAAAATATTCTATATAAAACACGTAAAAAGATTCCTTTTTGAAAACCTTTGGATGAAATTAAAAATAGATATAAAATTTCATTAATAATACATATATATAAATAAATAAATATAAAATAGTATCATGGAGGAAAATATTTTGAAATTAAATCTTTAAACAATTAAAAAGAGATTTTTTAAATCAGAGTGTCTCATGCCACTTTGAAATATTTGAATCAAAAGTACCATGATAGAATAACATTTAAAAAACATTAAATAACATGATAATAAGTAAATTAATGATATGATATGTCAAAGGGGCATTATATACACCTCAAAAAAGAAGGTGGGTGTATAACATCAAAATATGCCTTAATGAAAGGAGATTGAGATGAAATCTCTTACCTTGGGTCTGATTTGTCACGTGTGTCATTATCTTCCTGAATAAAAAACTTATGTTAATTATTTTCTTTCTTCATAACCTTTTTTAAGTTTATTATTTCTTTTATTTCACTTATTTCAATGTGTTATTCAATTACCTAATCAATTAATTTTACCTCATATGTTTTGACTATATTCATCCTATGTGTCAAAATTGACTAAGGTTGGTTGACTATGGTCAAGGAGATCATTATATAAACATCTCCAGAAAGATAATTATGAAATATTTATCATATTTATACATCAATTATACTTTTAAAACCAATCATGAAATATATTTATGAAAAATGAACCAATGTTACAATCGTGGTGACGGTAGGTTGTACATATGCATGAGTAATATTTTTATTTTTCAATGATCATTATGGGAAGAAGGTAAGTAACATTTATCTTTATAGAATTATAATTATATCATAAATACCATATTATTTAATCATATATACTTATATATATAATTCTTGTGATGTAAAAGGAATTACATAGCTTCGAGAAGAAAGTAGTCCACACATCCACGAATGACGTTATCACTTTTTCAGTGTGTGAAAAGGTAATAAAGAAAATTATATATTATATTTACATAAAGGAAATTATTTCATAAATATAATATAGATTTAATGTATATCACATATTTTTATTTAACCCATCCTTGATATATTCCATGTAAAGTGTGAATGAATCACATTGCTTTGAGGAGGCGGTAGTCCACATGCCCATAAACGATGTCATCATATTCCCACAAAATGGAAAACATGAAGGTATGTGTTATATAATAATTATATAAGTATTTAGACATCATAAATATAATATATATTATATAAAAAATATTTTCATCATAATTCTAAACCATAAGAGGTGGTAAAGGAAAAAACGAATGACATCATTTCACGAGGTGGTAGTCTGTCATACACACAAACGGTGATTTCATTACCCATTTAATGGAAGTGTGTGTGAGTGTAGGTAAAACCCTTAACATAAAAACATATCAGTATATTGAGGATACTGATTTTATTATATAATCATGTAATAAGAATAATTGAAAGGGTGAAGAAAGAAATGAAACAAAAGTGCTCGTTGATGAATGTTACCTCTTCTTTGGGTAACTCCTTTTGGTTTACACCAAAGGACTTCCTTGGTTTTCTTTATTCCCAAAGTGGGAATTCTAGGATAAGAGGATAGATGTTGGGAGATTATTTGGGCAGGTTTTGGATGATCCAAAGGGCTTTAAAGGTGTGAAGAAGTGGTGAGAGGTGGTGGCCTTTTATAAGTGAGGGAGAGGATGAACTTGGTATTTTTGAAAAGAAAGTTAGATGTACCCATGTTTTTACCTAACAAGAGGCTTCCATAACACACAAAATTTGATCCTAGAGGTGTAATGGTAGAAATATGGACATAAAATGGGGTTTTAAAAATTTTAGGGTCATTTTTACACCTTAAGTTTAAATTTTAACCACTAAGTAAACTCGTTTTTACCTTAATCACTGTAATTAATTTTAATAATTTTCACTCATCTTTTTGGTCAAAAACTAAGTTGACCATACTATTCATTGTAAATTATGATGATTCCAAATATGGAATCCTTTTTTAAAATTCTAATTACAAAATTTATAGGATTTAATTTAAAATTAATCTCGTAGATAGAATAAGAACGTGGGTTTTTAAAGTAAAAAAGTTCAAAAGTTTGAAATGTTTTTATATTCAATTTAACTGTAAAATTGATTCAAATGAATGAAATTGTATTAAATGTTATAAAATTGATCTAATTATATATTAAAATCAATTAAAAATATAATTTAACACTAGAAATTGTATAGACAAAAAAATAGTTTTCAATTAAAATCTAATATTTTTCACTATTCATCAAAACATGAAACTTCCCAGAAAAATATAAAAAATTCACCCAAAGTAAATTTTGATATTATTATTTCAAAAATTAATTTTATTTTTTCAATTAGGATTTATAAAAGTGTTGAAATTTAGTTTTAAATCAAGTGCGTCATTAAAAGGCGATTAAATTGCCTTTTAAAAATATACAACTTTTTATGCTTAAAATTGGATTTATTCTTATCTTAAGTCTATCAAACTTATTGGATGAATTTAAAAATATTTGATTAAATATATAGAATATAAATTTCATTTATATCTTTCACTAAATAGTGATTAATTTAATTTATTAAGATAAAACGGCATTCCAACCATAAAAATAGTTTTTCATAAAAACACATCCTTTATATTCAATTGGTATTTATTTTAATTTCTAATTAATTGGTAATCAATGAATTAATTTTATAGACATATGTCAACTATAATTTTATAATTTAGTTGATATCACTATTTCCCATCATTCGAATAGCTATGTGATAACTATCATAATAATATTAATAGTATATTTTTGTGTAGTAAGACTTGGGCTTGTGTGTAACATAAGTTATCAAAGCAACTCGATGTTGCATGAAATGAAAGATAAACTTGTTATTGCATGTGATACAAGTTAAATATGCATTTCATGTAATGCAATCTATTAAAAAATTTAAATTAATTTGAAATAATATATTTCATAAAATCTCGAGATGTTACAGTTAACAACTCCCATTACAAAAGCAGTGTATGGTCATGTGAAAACAATTACATAATTAAAAATTACAAAAGTTGAAGAAAATTTAACACTTTCCATGTCATGAACTTCTCAATCCATTGATGGTGCTTATGCTCTAGAAATTTTGAAGTGTTCCTTGAGGGGAGTTGAGATAGGTTTACAACCAATCATTTTGAATCTTTTGATGACCTTACTAGTGTATTCCTTCTAGGATAAAACCAAAGTGTCGATTTTCCTATCCCTCTCAATTATCATTCCCAATTTTTTCTTGGATTGATCACGGTTTTTCATCTCAAACCTTCTAGAAAACTTCCTCCTTAGTTACTCAATCTGATAAAACTCCAAACCTGCAGTCAACATATCATCAATATATAACAATAGTATGATATATGTTTCATTGTACCATTGATTCTAGTAACAACAATGATTTGAATCACATCAACTAAAACTTTCCTTAATCATGAAAGTGTCGAACTTCTGATTACACTTTTGTGGAGCTTGATTCAATCCATAAAGACTTCATTTCAACTTACAAAACAGATCCTCCTTCCGATGAACTTCATATCCCTTGGGCTAAACCATGTAAATTTATTCCTCAAAATCCCCATGAATAAAATCTATCTTTACATCTATCTACTCAAATTGTAGATCATTAGATGCAACAATTTTGAGAATTGTTTTAATGGTTTTGTTCTTTACCACTGGTGAGAAAATTTCAGATAAATCAATTCCTTATTTTTGCGAAAAACCCTTCACCGCCATCCTTGCTTTGTATCTCTTACTTCCATCAACTTCCTCTTTAAAATGAAAACCCAATTTGTTTTTTAGAGCTCATTTTCCTTCCATTAGTTCACAAAAATTCCACATATTGTCAATATTTAAGGAGTTTATTTCTATTGGAGAGGTTGTTAATCCAATGACTCACTTTTCTCTATATTTTTGAAATCAAAATAAACTTCATATGAAAATTATATGACTATAATTTCATTAAGTTTTATGTTTTTTCAAAATGTATTCCTAGTAACTGATTTATGAAATATCAAAACTCTAACAGATTTACACAAATCCAGTGATGTGAAGTTACAACATCGAATTACTTCCATAAAATTTATGAAGCATTTTAGTGGTGCTGAACTAACCCATCAGAGGATAAATCAGTAGTTTGAGCTCATCTGCAAATAAAAAAGTTGATAATGAGATTGTTACAATTGATCCCGAGTTTTGCAGAATTAGATCATTGGAGTTTGTTACAATGATGCCTATAAATAAATCTGCACCTCAAGCATCAAAATAATATGTATAATACACATTCAACATATCAAGCATTCTGAAAGTTGTTGTTCATTTTGAAGATTTGAAATTTCTTGTTTCTGAGTATGCTTTCGATCAATGTAATTTTTCTTTTTGAGTGTTTCAGCTAAGAGCTACAGTTGTGTGAGGTTATCCTTATAAAGCTCTTAGTTTTTACATCGTAATTGCTATACTTTTGATCATGTGTGATCGAGGACTTTTGGGGATAAGAAAACAGAAGAAAATATGATTGTATGATCGAGGGATTCCATGGCTAGGAAGATAGATATCCAGTACATCCATTGTGACGTTGAGCTACTACTGACAGGTATAGTCAAGGGTTTTTGGGGATATGAAGATAGACCTTCTGATGGGTATAAAATCGGGCATATCTTACGACAGGCTGAAATTTGAGGATATCTCATATTTGGTCTACATAACTACCTTTCACTTTGGTTTAAAAGTGAGGTTTATATAAATATCATTTAAAGGAGTGTTTGGTTTGCTAACTAATACTCTGTGTTTAGTTTTTAAACTTTGGGTGATTTTTTTTAAATTTCAGTTTCTGTAATTCAGATAGTTTAAAGTTCTGCTGCTTTGACTCTTTCATTGATAGTTTAAAATACATATCATTCAATTTCCACTGTACAAATTGTATTCCAATATGGTATATATTTCATTTACTCTTATCTTTTATTTCATCAGTAATTCAAAAAACCGATCAATCTCCGATTTCATTGGTAACAAGAAAAACTTATCATCTTTATTTTTGAAGAGGATGGAAAATGTAATTTTGTTTTAAAATTACAGTTCACCCCCCCCCCCCCCCTTATATTCTGTTCACCATCACACATCCAAAAAATTGGTGTCAGGGTTAATCATTACCTTGATTCTGAAATTTAATTTTGACAAAATATGTTTTTATTTCTGTTAATTTATCAAAATTTCAACTCAATTTCCTTACACTAACCATGTTGGTAGATGAAAGATCTTTTGTGATCATGAGAGTATCCGTTAGAACACTCAAAAAATTAAATCTGATCAGACCACCTATTTTTGATGAGATGATTATGACCACTGGTGTGATCATATGAAATACTATATCATTAATACTAGAGTTGATAACTTTATCATACTGATAGAAAATTACAAAGTTCTAGAGAAGGATGTAGTTGAATTTTCTCATGAAGAAAAATATTAATATCAGTTAAACCATAAAGTTCATAATACTTTATTATGTTATATGACTAGGCACATCTACATCTAGAGATCTTCATGTGAAGCAACAAATGAAATTTAGAAGAAACTGGAGATAACACATTTTGAACTAATAAAGTTTTAAAAGCTCACAAAGGTATTCTTTGAGCTGACTGTCGAGATTTTAATTTTATGCTTGGATAAACTATAACACAAATGCATGAACAGTTTATGAAAATAGTAAAAAGATTACAATCCTTGGGTGAAAAAGAGTTATTGAATGATCAACTCATATAAAAGATTATCGATATTATGCCAAAAGAATGTGAGTCTAAGAGTACAACGATTGATGATACTAAACATTTTAAAAAGTTAAGTATGGGTGACTTAATTGGAACATTGATGTAGTATGAGAGTAAACTAAAATGAGATACTGAAAAAGAAAAAAGGAAGAATGGAGTAGTATTTACTTCTACTTTAAGTAATCTTAATTCCATTACTTTTAATATTTATAATAACAATTCTAAATCTCTTATTTCAAATAGAAAATGTAAGCATTAAGATCTAAATGATTTAGAATATAAAAATAGTGAACATGCTCAAATTTTAAGAAGAATGAATAAACTTTTTAGTAATTTAGACTTCCAGAATACTCATTGGAAAGACATAAAAGACAAAAAAGACAAGGAATCTTCAAAAGTAATATATTATGAACGTAAGAAGAAATATCATATCAGAGCTGACTATCCTAAACTGAAGAAAAAAAATAGAAAGTTGAAAAGGTATTCTAAAAGAAAATGGAAGAAGGGATTGAAAAATATAGATACTTGGAGTGCTAGTGAAAGAGACACATCTTCATATAGTTCATCGTAAGATAGTGGAACAAAAAGTTAGAAAATTTTTGGATACTATTCAAACATTCTAAGAAATGAAAAGTTCTTCATGAGAAAGGTAACAGTAGGATCTCTCACAAATATACACCTTGATTCTAAATTTACTTATAATAATGACTATTCAACTTCATCGGAATATGAAAACGATGATTCATCTGAAGTTAAAAAATATGATTCATCAGAAGATGATGAAACTTTACCTTCTATAGCTAAAATGGATAAATATGTTACTCTTATGAATCAAGAGAATAATAAATTAAAAAATACTTATGAGTTTTTTGAATAAAAACTTATTAAAGATAATAAAAAAAATTGAAACTAACTACAGAAATTTCAAAACTTTCAACTGAATTAGATTCAAAAACTAATTCTATTGATCAAAAATCAGTTGATCAAAAATCAGATGATTGAATTTTGATTGATTGAAATTTCATTAATTGGGATTTAGCTAATCAAAAATCCGATAAAGACAATCAGAATTTGATTGCTCGGCTTAAATCCAAATATTTTTGTTTAAATAAACATTTATCTAAATTTACTTATGTAAAATAAAATTTTGATAAAATGTATAAACAAATAAGTCCCTCTAGAACTTCAAATGGAATAGTTTTTACTTCTGATAAATATTATTTTCAATCAAATTATTATATACCTAAAAGTGAAACTTTTGTACTAAATATCAAAGAGGATGTCCTGAAGTAAATATTTTTATTTAAATAAAGTTTGATCTTTTCGTTTTCACAAAGATTTTATTTCATAAGAACTAGAATATGTGAAACATAAAATGGTTGGACAGATGTGGGTTCCTTAAATTTTATTTGATAACATAACTCGAACCAAACATGTATGGGTACCAATAACTTAATTTTATCTATTTCAGGAAAATATATTGAGTACCAATATTAGAAACAAAAGGTACATAGACAATGGTTATTCTCAACATATGACTAGAGAAAAGTTAAACTTCTGAAATTTCAATAAGTTTAAAGGAGGAAAAGTTACTCTTGGAGACAATGCATAGAGTGAAATCATCGGAATCGATGATATATTTTTTCTTGGAAAATCCCTTATTTCAAATGTTTTATAAGTTTTAGGACTTAAGCACAACCTTATCACCATAATTCGGTTATGTGATGAGAGATATCTTGTGAACTTCAGGAATAAAAAATATGAAGGTAATTTCATTTTATCTACCGATAGGCATGAAATTGTTTACACACTCAACTTATAAGAATTAAGTAATTGTAATTTACCTTGTTTAAGTACAACTGAATACTTATCTTGGTTATAGAATAGGAGGATAAGACACTATAACTTCTAGGCATTAACTAAAATTTCTAGTAAAGGACGTGTTAGGGATCTACGAGAACTTAAGTTTAATTCAACCAGAGTTTGTGATCCTTGTCACCATGGTAAGCAACATAAGAAAAGTTTTAATTATGAAAGTGAAATATCAACTACTAAAGCTTTACAGTTAGTACACATGGATCTTTTTTATCCAACACAAATACTATATATATTTCTTGGTTGATGAATACACTAGATTTACTTGGGTTTTTTTCTCACTCAAAAATATGAAGCTTTTAAACATTTTAAGGTTTTTCATGCCTCTGTTAAAAATGATAAAAACCTACCTTTGGTTAATATCTGGATTGATCATGTTGGTGAGTTTTTAAATTCTAATTTTCAAATTTTTTATAGTAAAAAATGGTACTACTCAGAAAAATTATGCACCAAGAATGCCACAGCAAAATGGCGTGGTTGAAAGAATAAATAGAATTTTTCAAGAAATTACTTGAACATTTCAAAATAAGTATTTTGTTACAATAATTTTTTGTCTTAAGACTGTGAGTATTGCTTTTTATACTACAAATCAAGTTTTACTTAGTCATTTTCTTAATAAAACCCCTTATGAGTTGTGGATAGGAAGAAAGCTAAAACTTTCTTACTTCTGAGTTTTTGGATGTAAAGTATTCATCCTAAAACAAAAGATCAGTTACATAAATTTGATTCCAAAAATGATGAAGGAATTTTTATGGTTTATTCTACAACGAGTAAGGTTTAAATATTTTTAATAAAAGAACTAATATTGTTGAGGAAATGATTCAAGAAAAGTTTGATGAAACGGGTCCTTTTATTTTATTTTATTTAAACCATTGAAATTTCAAAATACCAATGATATTTTCAAAAAACATCCTAAAACATTATCAGAAGATAATCTACAATATAACTACCAATTATAAATCCTCCAAAATTAAAACCAACATATTTTCAATATCTAAAAACTACTTCAATAGAAAATATACTTCCAATGGTTGAAGATTGTCTTACCACTTTACCCAAAAATCAGTTGATCTTAAGGAATCATCCTTCTAATTATATTATTAGAGATGTAAGTCAACCAGTTAAAATAAGAAGTTCCCTAAGAAATAATTGTGACCATCATGTTTTCCTATCACAATTCGAACCCAAAACAGCAGATGATGTTTTAGGTGATGAAAGTTAGATAAGGTCCATGTAAGAAGTGCTCAATCAGTTTGAACGAAACCATGTTTATACCTTAGTTGAAATCCCTATAGATCTATAGGTAATTGGAGTAAAAATGGGTTTTTGGAAACTAAAGTGATGAAAATAAAATCATTTTTAGAAATAAATCAAGAATTTTTGAAAAAGTTTATTGTTAATAAGAATAAATTGATTATGGTGAAATTGTTGCAATAGTAGCTAGATTTGAATCTATCAAAATCCTATTATTCTTTGTAGCTCATTTAAACTTTACATTATTTCAAATGGATGTGAAAGGTTACTTCCTTAATGGATATGTTCAAGAGGAAGTTTAGGTTAAACAACCTCCTAGTTTTGAAGATACTAAGTTTCTAAACAAAGTATTTAAACTTACTAAAGGACTCTAAGGAGTTAAGAAAGCTCCAAGAGCTTGGTATGAAAGACTTTCCAAATATTTACTTCAAAATAACTTTGTTAAAGGAAGTATTGACCCAACTCTTTTCATAAAGAAAGTTTTCAAAATCACCATTTTTGTTTATATATATGTTGATGACATCATTTTTCGTTCAGCTCATAAATCTCTTTCAGATAACTTTTCTGAACTTATGAAAAATGAGTTTGAAAAGAGCATGATGGGAGAACTCAACATTTTCCTTAGTTTTTAGATTTTTCAAAAACCAAAAGGAAATATTTTAACTCAACATAAATACATTAAATATCTACTCAAACATTCTGGTTTTGAAAATGCATCAAATATTAGTACTTTTTTTGCAACTTCTATCAAACTTGATCTTAATGAAACCGGTAAATTAGTATATCAGAAAATTTATAGAAGTATGATATGAAGTTTACTATACCTTACTGCAATTTGAGCATACATATTTTTTTGGTATTTTTATATGTGATATTTCAAACTAATCCAAAATAATCTCATTTAGAAGCGGTAAAACACATTTTCAGATACCTTAAATGTACTTCAAAATTTGGATTATTCTATTCTTCTGGAAATGATTGTGTTTTAAAATTTTACATAGATGCTGACTTTGGAGGGTGTAGATTAGATAGAAAATCTACTTTAGGAACATGTCATCTCTTAGGATAAGCTTTAGTCTCTTGGTCCATAAAAAAAAAACATTTTGTAGCACTTTTCATTGCTGAAGCAGAATATTTAGCAGTTGGAAGTTTTTTTTCTCAAATCTTGTGAATGTAATACGCACTCATGGATTTTGAATTGAGTTTTACTCGAACTTCAATTCTTTTTTATAATACTAGTGTCATTTCCTTATCTAGAAACTCAGTACATCACTCAAGATCTAATCATGTAGATATAAGGCACCATTTCCTTAAGGATCACACACTAAAATGAGTTAACTTTCTTGATTTTATCGGAATAAAAAATCAGCTTGTTGATATTTTTACCAAACCTCTTACTTCTGATAAATTCAAATTCATTAAACAAATTTTAGGAATGATCAATTTTAAGTGATATTCAATTCACTACATGTTTCATCTATCTCCTTATATTAAAAACTCCTCTAGGAAAAAGGAGAGAAAATTTTTCAAATTTATCTGAATTTGAAATTTATACATTTTTCAATTTTTTTGAATTTCAAAACTTTTCTGATTTTCAAATCTATATGATTTTCATATCTTTTCAAACTTAACTATTTTTCAAATTTATGGTTTATCATTAATTTTCTATAAAATATTTACATTTATTTTCTAATTTGTTCTTAAACCACCCTTGAATGAGGAAGATCATCTGTCATTTCTAAAATATAACTTCAAGAAGTTTTAATCTCATTACCTGTATCTTTTACGATCCCATTGAAATTATTGTTTAATTTAGGGGAGATTTTTTTCAATTTAATAAAATTATGCAATAACTTCTTTTAAGGAAAATTGGTTTTACCTTTTAAAAAGATAAATTTTCCTTTTCTATTCAAAGAAATTCTAGATTTAATTCTTAAGAGAATTTGTACGATATATGTTTTTGGAAATTCATTTTCTGAGTCGGACTTGAGAACCTCTCATACATAAAGGAAAATTCTTTGGATGATAAAAATCACAAATGCTTATAAGGACTTCAATCTCAGGAATTTTTATCTGAATTATTTTTCTACCTTCTCTTTTCTACTGAAGTGTTTCTCATCAGAAGTATCTTTATAGAGAAGATATTAGAAGTATATTTCCTTACTATAGTAAAATTATTAAATATAGAAGAAGAAGTTTCTCTGTTTATTGGTGGAGAAGGTGAAGTTAAAAGTATGATAATGCATATTCATATCTTTTATTATGTGGAGATTCCTGATAAGATCCATAAGATTGGTGGAGAAAGTGAAGTTCAATATGAACTCACTTTATAAGAAAATATTATCATATAGGAAATCATGGTCGAAAAGGAATTGATGTAGATAAACTCGATTAAATCAACTATTCCAAAGGAACCTTTTCTAAAGATATTAAGGGTTTCAAAAGTTCCATAGGAATCTAAAATATATAATTGGACATATTCTCAAACTGAATTAAATTTCTAATTTCCAATTGTATTTCTTTTTTTTTATTCTTTCTTCTATATTTCTTTTTAAAAATGAAAAGGGGGAATTAATGAAAATTTGTTTTCTTGGTGTTTTTCCAGATTAATGGTTATAGAGAAAATTTTATACAGTTACTTATCTTATATATTAGGGAGAAAGTTAAGAAAATTTTGTTTTCTTATTCTATATTTAATTCTCTATTCAAGGAGAGATTTTTTTTACTTTTAATTGTCAGTTTATATATATTTCTATAATGGATATTGTTGGAGAATGTTATCTTTCACTAACAAATCTTGTTCAGTCCTTGTTCCAAAACAAAGGAGATAGAGGGAGAAAATTTCCATATTATGAAGAACACGAGGAGCTTTCTTTTTAAAATTCAATTCATTCAAATTTTCTTGCATGTTTTGTACTTTCCAACAAGGGGGAGATTCTTAATCCAATAAATCACTTCTCTCTTTATTTCAGAAATCAAAATACACTTCATACGA
The DNA here is from genome assembly GCA_963277665.1 of Viscum album. Taxonomy (NCBI): domain Eukaryota; kingdom Viridiplantae; phylum Streptophyta; class Magnoliopsida; order Santalales; family Viscaceae; genus Viscum; species Viscum album. Next base: position 1,670,107,631 of record OY728159.1, read on the forward strand.
AAATGATATGACTTAACCTTATTTATGCTTTTATGTTTTTGTGGAATGAACTTTTGGTAACTGATTTATGAAATACCATAACTCTATCTAATTTATGAAAATTTGGTGATCTGAAGTTGCAATGTCAGATCACTTCCATCAGATTTATAAAGCATTGTAGTGATGTTGATCTAACCCATCAGTAGATGAAGAAACAGTTTGAGCTCATCTGTAGATGAAGAAGTTGGTACTAATGTTGTTATAATTGATCCCAAGTTTTGTAGAATTTGTCCATTAGAGTTTTTTACAACGATGTCTATAAATAAAGTCGCACCTCAAGCATCAGAAGGATACGTATGATACACATTCAATGTATTAAGAATTCTAAAAGTTGTTGTTCATTTTGAAGCATTGCAATTTTTTGTTGCTGAGTGAACTTTTGATCAGTGTAATTTTTCTTTCTGAGTGTTTCAGCTAAGAGCTACCATTGTTTGAGGTTAGCCTTGTAAAGCTCTTAGTTTTTTCATTATAATTAATCTACATCCAATCCTGTGTGATCGAGGGTTTCTGAGAATAGAAAGACATAGGAAAAATTGATTGTTTGGTCGAGGGCTTCCGTGGCAAGGAAGACAGAGCACATGTACTTCTATTGTGAAGTTAAGGTGTTATCAATAAGTATAGTAGAGGGCTTCTGGGAATTGGAAGACATACCTTCCTATAGGTATAAAATCGGGGATACCTTATGACATGTTGAAAGTCGTGGATACCTTAGATCAAGTCTACAGATCTACCTTTCACTTTGGCTTAAAAGTGAGGTTTTTATAAATATACTTTAAATGGGTATTTGGTTTATTAACCAATACTCAATGTTTAGTTTTTAATATTCAATTACTTTTTTTTCTTAATTTCAGTTTCTATAATTCAGATAGTTTAAATTTATGTTTCTTTGACTCTTTCATTGGTAGTTTAAAATACCAATCATTAATTTCCGTTGTGAAAACTATATTCCAATACAATATATATTTCAGTTACTCTGATTTTTGGTTTCATCAGTAATTCAAAAAACTGATCAATCTTGGATTCCATCGGTAATATGAGAAATCAGCCATCTTTATTTTTGAAGAGGAAAAAAATTATAAACATGTTTTAAAACTACAATTCACCCCCCCCCACCCTCTTGTATTTTTTTCACTATCACACCTACAAACAATTTCCTCTTCCATGGTCGACTCCCGCTATTTCAAGTTTTTAAGAGTAGTTGCTTCTTCCAAACATTTCAGTCCTCTTGCATCTGTTAGAAGTAAAGAAGTTCATATCAACTTTAAACCTTTGAAATGGTTTTCTAATACAAGTGGATCTTCTTAGCACAGCCTCAGGTTAATCTAATGGAACCTCTTTGTCTGGTAGTCATTCGCCCAAACTTTCTTTGTCTGGTACATGTTTTTCTGAACATTCTTCGTCCAATAAACTGATTTTCAAATCTCTATCCTCTAAATTTTTCAAACATAGATTCGGTCTGATAACATTAGTTTGATCATCATGAACTTAAACAGATGATTTATCATCAACTTCCTTCTCATCCAAGTTCCAGTCTTTCCACAAAAGTTCTTCATTGAAAATAACATCTCTACTTCGAATGACTTGTTTCTTTTCAACATCTCACATATGATATCCAAAATTCTCATCCCCATAACAGACAAGAAAGCACATCTTGTATTTCACCGCCATTTTATCTTTGTCTTTAGCATCGATATGAACATACGTGATACTTCCAAAGACTTTGAGATGGTTCACCTCTGGTCTCTTACCGGACCAAAGTTCTTTCGGTAGATCTTCCCCACAACTGAAGACGGACTTATGTTCACTAAATAGGTTGTTGTATTTATGTCTTCTTCCCAAATTCCCTAAGGCATTCCAGATTGAAGCCTCATACTCCGAGTTTTCTCTAGAAAAGTCCAATTTATCCTTTCAGATACTCCATTTTTCTATAGAGTTCCTAGAATAGTATTCTTATGTCTGATGTCCTTCCTCCAATAAAAGTTAAGAAAGTTGTGTCTGGTGTACTCCCCACCATTTTCTATCTAGAAACACTTCAACTTTTATCCACAATCTCTCTCATCCAAAACCTTCCACTGAATAAATGCTTGAAAGATGTCAGATTTATTCTTTAGGAAGTAAACTCGAACCTTTCAAGTGGCATCATCAATAAAGGTTACAAAGTACAGTGACCCTCCATTGGAATGGATAGGGGTTAGTCCCTAAACATTGGAATGAACAAGTTTCAACTTTCAATTCCTTGGCTTTCTACCATACAAGTTGAAGGAAACTATTTTATATTTCCTCTGCATACAACTCTCGCATCTTCCAAAGTCTATGTGATCGAGTTTAAGTATGCCCTTTTCCTCTAGAACTTTCAAATTCTATTCACTGACGTGACCAAACTGACAATGTCGTATTTTCAGACCATCCAATAAAGTGATTTTGATCGCTGCAACTTCATCCTTGTGTTCGGTCAAGTACAAGGTTTCATTCTTTACTCTGCAAGCAATCACCATGGACCATTTGTTGATCTTCCAAACTCCATTCAAAAATGACATTCAGAAACCAACATCATCAAGTTATCTCACTAATATGAGGTTCTTTTATAGACCTAGAATATGTCTAACATTTTTCTATCTCAAGACACTTACATTTTTCATTCGAATGTTAACATCACCTTTCCCAACTATATCCAGAGCTTTATCGTCTAGAAGATGTACTCTGCCCAAGCTTCCTAATACATAATCAACCATGCACCCTCACTCGCCAGTTGAATGAAAAGATTCACCAAATCCAATAACTCATGACTCTTCTGGAATGATCATACTTAGTAACGAGATGGTGCCTTCATCTGTTATACTAATAGAGTTTTTATGTCTGGAAGTTGAAGCCTTTGTCTCATTCCTGCAATATTTCTTGATATGTCCCTTATTCCCACAAAGAAAACATGTAGGACCTGGATGAGTCGAATTTCCTCAACTTCTTCTCTGAGGCTTTTCATCTGAAGATTTCTTCTTTTGACGGTCCTTTCATTGAGGTGATTGTCCCCATCTGGTGGCATTAAGAGCACTTCTGGATGAAGTTTGGACTTCCTTCTGCCTCAACTCCTCATTCAAGATCAGGTTTTGAATTTCATCAAACACGATATCTATCTTCCCAATAGAGTTTCTCACTGATGTCAATATGGCATCCTAGCTTTCTGGGAGTGAAGAAAAAATAAGTAAAATCCAAACATCATCTGTGAAGATTTCCTTCACTAATTTGAGCTTCCCTCATGTCATATTGAAGTCATTTATGTGATATGTTGTAGGTATTTCATTCGATAACCTCAAGTTGAACAACCTTTGCATCATGAAAACTTTGTTCGGTCGTTGGTTTCTCATACATGTCACCCAATGCTTTCACAACTTCTGTAGTAGTTTTCTTCTCTCAAATATTGAAAGCAACATTTCAAGCAAGTGACATCCTGATCAAGGCTAAAGGCTTCATGTCCAACTACCCCCATTCCTTCTTGTTCATTATCTCATGACATTCACCGGACAAAGAAGCATCGAGATCTTTCTATATCAAAAGATCCTCGAATTACATTCTTTAAAAGGAAAAGTATGTTTCATTGAACTTAACAATACAAACATTCCCTTCCTTCGAATTCATTCTTCCCAATGACAGTAAAACTAACCGAAATCAAAAAAAACTTGCAAGCCAAGGAGAGGAGAAACCCAAATGTTGTGAGTGAAGTAGAACCAAAACTCTTTTATGACACTTGTAGGGAGCTGGAAGTCTAGGAGCAACACTATGCTCATTACAATGGAAGAGCACAGAAAGCGCTTCATACATTGGACAGATGTCCTTCCGATCATCGTAGCCTGCATAGCAGAAAAGCTCCAAACACCACCGGGAAGACACCAGTGGCACCACCGAACAAAGGTTTGTCCGATAAAAGCGCCCAGTCAGGTTTGTGCACAGGAACTAGGATGATAGCCCACCTAATCACCACACAAACTCGTCGAACACACTTCACATAGACAAGAAAAAAAATAGAAAAATAGGATTTATGTGGTTAGGAAAAGCATCTTACATCCATGAGAGAGCATTGCAAACATTTTTTCATTAAGGAGATAAAAACGAATACACAACACATTGATCGCTTCCTCTCCATTTACAAAGTCTCGGACTATGTACTCAGAAACTCTTATCAGTTTACAACTGGGCCACCACCTCTATTTATAGAGATCTTTATTTAGTGAACAGGTTATACCAACCTATGAGATTCACGGCCAGCCTCTCATTGATTTGGGAAACCTATGATACACTGTTAAACCATCTGATGAAACCACCAACAGTCAGTAGCCATGCAAGAAGCCCATGCAAAGAGAAGTTGGCCTGGTGGACTTCGTCCAATGGGACTCTATCCAATGGACTCTTTCTAATCATCTATGTCTGATGAAACTGAAGAATTTGCACAAAATCCAATAGAAAGTTCACTACTCTCTCTCTCACAAGATCGGTGCACTGCCAAATACAAGTGATAAATTGATAAAACTAATTAATGAAACAAAGAAGAATGTCGTATTAGAATAGTTGCAATATATTGATGTCTTCTTCACTTTGCAGTAGATGTATGACTTCACTATGTTGGTAATTTTCCCCTACTTTATTTGGAAAGTTATCCAATATATGTAAATTGTCCATTTTTTACACCTTTGATCTTTTCTCGACGTCTCTCTTAAAAGAGATCATTCATATCTTCCATAAAATTCATATCTTCACTCCATGTGTTTAGGTAGTCAAATGCCCTAAAACATCATTAAAATCCAATTGAAATCACCTCATTAAGACTCAACTCTTTCCTTTTTTAGATGAGATATGAATTTTCATATTTGAACTGTCATCACCCAAAACACAGCATTATTCCATGTCGTCGTGATTTTGGTTAATGCTAAATTTCCACAAACCATGGTTGGGAAATCCTGATTCGGGTTGAGCAGCGGTGATCTGGGACTGTGTATTCGTGATGGTGAAGCAATCGGGTTGTGATGGTGGATTGCTGTGTTTTTTCTACAGTATGTTGGTTTTGATTTTGTGATTTGGTGGAATGGTTTCTGGTGATAGTGTTGATTTTCTGCTTTTGTTGGAATTTTGAATCTGGACTCGACCACATGGATCGGACCCAGAGGAGGATTTAGAGCTAACGGTTCATCTTTGCAGAGTTTTTTGGATTTGGATGTTTGAGAGGGTATGGCGTCAACCATTGGATTGGGCATGTGCTTTGACACAGGACACTTACTAGCTGAACAACCATGCAACTGTGGAGTGCTTTATCATGATCAAATGCTGGGGAGGGGAAGCTCCATGTTGTCAGTCTGGTTTATTCTCTAAAGACCTTCGGGTCGTGGTTTGTCTTTAGTCCATGAAGTCTATTCTGATTTCCCCTTTTTTCCCTTAAAAGGGGGTTTTATTATAATAAAATAAAAAAAATAAGGCATTCGGGCTGTTGGATGGAATCTATATCTATTACATGCAACGTTGTGGTCTTCTCCTTTCCATGATGTGGTTTTCTGATATGACATATTGTGTTACGTGCTCTCAGGGCTGGCCCTAAGGCAAGCCCAAAGAGCCCTCGGGCTAGGGCAACAGGTAATCAAAAAAAATACAGATGTAAGGGCAAAATTTTCACCGTTTCACTGTAGCTCTTAATACATTTTAGGGCAAAATTTCATATGCAGTCTTGGGCAACAGAATTTATCAGGCCGCTCCTGCGTGCTCTAGGAAAACAATCAATTTCACGACTTAATCCACATGGTCTCATCGTTTTACACAGAAATGTTGCAAAACATCTTTCTTCGACATAGCATCCACTGCGGGCGTGTTTCCCCAACTTCTTCATTTTGGATAGCAGCTCTATCCAAGACTTCCTTTGGAACGACAAACCACCACACCGTATTTTCTATTCATCTTCCTTGTTCCATCATCTATCTTTAAATGGCTTCTTAACCATGACATAAATTGTTTTACTCATCAAGTTTTAGATAGGGATCTTGCAAAAGTCTCACCACGAAATGGCATATACCATAAGCATGGACCTTTATCATGGTAGACAATAGTTGCACCAATGAGTCTTCTTTGACAATGTATTTGATAAAGATCTCTAAGAATGAACCAAATGACTCGTCTCCTTAAGTTTCCATCAATCATGTGAATTTTCAAACACTTTTGAAATGATCTTATTTCTCTCACGGTATGCTAATGTCTCCTCTCGACAAAGGAAAAAAAATAAAACAATATAGCTATGACTTTTGGAGTGTGGACATATCAAGAATCATACTCTTCCTCTTGATTTGATCCTCCTAATATAAGCACCCTTGGACACTCCAAGTATCAAGTAACGACACAAGTGTTTCACAAATGCTCTATATGTGACAACACTTGTAACAAATTTGTTAACTCGGTACAAAATGATCATGAACGTTTAATGATTAACCATTCATTATGATGCATTATAACTCCCTTAAACGTCATTTAATGATGTTTAAATTGATGTTTGATAGTTTATGAGGAAAATATGAAGTTGTAGTGGTATACGATCACATATCATGAATGTAAAATCCTTATATCGCTAGTCATGTGATATATATCACTCCGAATGATATACCTAAATTGCATGTCACAACCTCCATATCACGATGCATTATGGTGCTTCAGTGCACATACATCTTTAATGTGGTTGGCGGGCGATGGAGTAAGGAATGATGATCGTTGGTTTTTGATGAACGGTCTTCATTTTTATTTTTTATTTTTTATTTTTTGAGAAAATAATCAGAATCCAAGGGGTTGAATCACCGAACCACCATAATCGGGATCGCAAGGCTCTAGAGGTCATGGATTTGGGATCGTCGATGTGATCCGCCACAACGGGCATGCACTAATTGGGGCGGTTGGGGCTTTCATGGAAGACCGCTTGAGGGGCATCGAATTCAATTGTGTGGCCAAATCCACGTTGTTCCTAAGGGCTAGCACAACAGCCTCTTGGTCACTCAAAAATCCACGTTGTTCCTAAGGGCTAGCACAACAGCCTCTTGGTCACTCAAATGTGGTCCTCAAAATCCAGGCCATCACGCTGGCAGGATGCTTGGGGTTTGGGGGGGGGGTGTCGCGGGATCCAATCCCCGGACATGTTTTCTCTTCATGCGTGCGTTGTACAGAAAAAAAATTAATAAAGCCTCTCATGATTCTCTTGTAGACCATTTGGAGCCTCTAAAGTGATGTTTTTGTGGATGATGATGACGAACTTTGGAAAGATCCCACAATCTGTGAAATAATCGTCCAAATCCATGGAGCACAGTGAAGTTGAACGTTGTGACCATAAAAATACGTTATTATTGAGATATTCAGTTCAAATGGGAAGAGTGCACAGTGTGTGAGCAATGAAAGGGTTTCGTCTCAAATGATCTTAATCTTGATGGGATCCTTGACTTATCAATGATTCTTATACGACAAATCATCCGAGCGACCAAACACTGCCTTGCAGACGATTTCTCTCCAGATTGGTTCTGGCATGAGATTTCTAATATTTTCTAATTATTTCAACATGATTGTTGTTGTTGACCACCTCCTTCAGATTGATGCCTCTAAACACCGGGAAGACCGAAGCGATGTGAGAATGTCAGTGATAGGGTGGACGGGATGATATCTCCCAACCAACGCTACCACTCCAGTGTGTAAAACCCTCCAAACAAAGGCGCAGTGCAAGATCTCCCACGAGTTACAATGCCTCCAGTAGCGTGCCATCGACAGTGCGATCTCCCACAAGTTTCTGCCTCAACCGTACAATGCAATTGCTGTATGGTCATACTATACAATAATTTTTAAAACAGCAATTTATGAAGCTTCATCTCATGGACACATTCTTATGTTTTGGAGGTTCTAGCAAATAATGGACCCCAAAAAAAAATATCGGTGCTAAAGGTTTTCATCAAGCAGACAAGCAGAGGGGAATCAAGAGAGGCTTAATGTAAGTGCAGGGGCTCTTATTTCATTTGATATTTCCATTCTCTCAAACAATCTTGTGTGGGCTTTGTTTAATTCAACTCCAATGCAAGTGCAGATGCCTAGAAAACTTTCAGGAGGTCATGTATAGATTAGATGGAATCAAGAGAGGCTTAATATAAGTGCAGATGCCTAGAAAACTCGACACAAAAAAGATCAATCTTTCAGGAGGTCATGTATAGATTAGATGGGATGGAAGAAAAATGATGGTTTTATTCCAAAATAAAACATGAATTGGTTCCCCTATTGAAAGGTACAAATTAAATAAATAATAAATGGGTTAACTATTAAGCCTGTAATTTACAAATATTTTGCTGGAAACAAATTAATTATGGCTGAAATATTTTAGACACGTTGCCTAAAAGAATGCCTGTGTATTGTCATGCTCAACCACAATGCCAATCACAGATGCATGAAATACAAGAGACGGGGAAATCAAACCTTGCAGGTGCCCCCAGCAATCAACAGATGGTTCTCAGGAGAGATACCCAGAGGAACATAATTAACGAGCTTTGCATCGACGCCACATCCCTTCAACCACATCAATCTCCCCTTGTCGATCACTTCTTTACACATGAACCCTAGCTTTGCCCTTTCCACTGCCACCATGTTCCTCGCAATTTCTTCAACACATTCCCTCTCCTCACTGCTCCACAACATGAAAACATGCACATACATAAAAAATTTCCAGTCATGAGAGAGAGGAGAAAATCCAGCAAATCCATGACCAAAATCCTTAAAGCTAACACAATATGGTTTACATGGTTGGTGTGTTGAATTTCAAGTCAGCGATGTTGGGAAGATCTGACATATGGTCGGCATCCACCGCCCAACTCGTAAACCATGTAATTGCATGGAAATCTTCCTTTGTAATCCCAAGACCTGATAAATATCGTCTGCCTGCCACACACAGAGGTGAACATGAAAAAATAGCAATCAAAAAGATTAGATTGCATTTAGACTCCATTAGACATCTTCTGTATAGCTATTTCCAGATTGATTATTAGCAAGAAATGATTTTCTACCACTTATCTAAAGTGGCATTCTTCTTGAATTTACAACACTTACATCTTACTATAAGAGCTTCTGTATAAACGCTGATTGATTGCTTACTGAAAGAGTGTTTTTCTACCACTAATGTGTTTTTTGAAAAAAAATTAAGCATGAGCAGTCTTTCAGAAACAGAAAAAACACCACTGATTTTTTCAAACTGCTTATAATAAGTGGCAAGTGTTGTAAGCACTTTCCAGTAAGTGCTGTCAAACACAGCCCAAGTGTTTTTCAGAAATAAAATAATGACCAGTTATTTTTTCCAACTGTTTATTATAAGCGATACATGCTATCAGCAGTTTTCAAGTGTCGTCAACCCTTGCTGTTGAGTTTTTTATTTTGAAAGAAATAAAGAAACATGGAAGGAAAGGGCTCCAAAGTGAGAAGAATTGGAGAGGAAGGAATATTAAAAATAAATTAAGAAATATGGGTGCCTGGCAGTAATAAAGCTTAACCGGATAAAATCTACTTTCATTTGTTTTCTTTTGAACTTAAAAACAAAGATAAAAAACAAATATTTTCGACCATAAAGAGAGAGGAATTGGGACGCTTTCCTTCTGTTTATCTTCCATTCCCTCCCACTCTCCCCAAACTCACCCATGCAGAGTAAATGGACATGCAGACACGCAGTATGTTACCAATGTAATGTTTCCACTGGCAAAGATGATGGCAACACGTGGCAATTGCTAGGCCTCTCAAGCAAGGAGCAGCATTACACTCGACAGAACATTGTTGATGACATTGCCGCCCGAGGCAACACTGTAAAGTCAGATCTGCAATAAAATTGATCAATGGGTCTCAATTGCCCACATAGAAATTCCTTCATGATGAAGATGAGAAGGATTCATGTATAACCTGTTGCGGGCCCGCATAGATGTTTACCAATTGCCAGGTAATTAAGTCCTTGAAGAGAATCAACAGCATTCAAGTCTAAATCCTCAACTGCCAAAGTCAGATTTTGTAATGATAACAGCAGATGGAACTACAAAACATTAAACCTGCACGCATATGATAGTCACACAACTGAACGGAGAATTATTTGTGTTTAATAGAGGACCAGAGGACCAATATCTTATTTTGGTGAATCCATAAAAAAGTAATGCTTTTAAAAACAAATCTCTTTTACTTTAAAGATGGTTAGCATCCTCAGTGATTGCAGGGAGCCATTTGGTCCACCATAGTCAAGATTTGGCCCATTTTTTCAGACAGCAGCGCCCATGGCAATCGTTCACAATTATTAATCGTTTTTTTTCCTTTTTTCAATGCAATGAGATTTTATCCATTTTAGTTTCCATAGATTGACCGATATTTTTTTTTTACCTCATGTTTGTACATGTGTATGTAGGAATGGCAATGGGACAGGGAATTGATTTTCCCCGTGAATATTGCCCCATGGAGCACAGATTAAATTAGGGCTGGCAAAAAAAACTACCTCCGCCCCGCCCTGTGGATATTGCCCCGACGGGAACGAGGATGGTAGAGAAATTGTCCCCGCGGGACAAGGCGCAGGGAAAGTTTTTTCCCCACAAAAAATTTTCAGGGCAAGACAATATTGTTTTGCCTTACCCCCACGGAGCCCCGCAAAAAAAAAAAATTATATATATATATATACACACTTTATTGATAATTGATATATTATTTATGGTCATTAATGTAATTTGATGATGAAATTATATTGATAAAATTAAAAAATTGATTGTAACTTGATCAAACTATATTTTTTTTATGTTTAGTGCAGATTTTTAATCTTTAATTTATTAGAAAAACTTATTTTTATCAAACTAGTAATGTTAAACATATTTATCTATAAAAATATTTAAATTTTGTTTAGAAATTATATAAAAACATTTTTTAATACAAAAAATTTTAAATTTTTAAATATTTTTTAGAGTTTCTTGCACCCCGAGGTGCTCCGCAATTTCAGGGATGGGGCAAGACAAGGCGCACACCAATCTGCCCCACGTGTGGGGCAAAGGGCGGGGCAAGGCAAGGCATAACGGGCGGCCAGGCAACCACAATCCTCCCTTGTCCCACCCTTTTTACATCCCTAGATTTGATAGTAAAATGTACCCCACGAGACAGATTTTTGCCCCGAAGCAAATTTTGGGGGTGAGGAAATATTGCAGTGTATTGCCGCATGACCGCAATAATAAAACTATGTTTTATATATTTTTAAAAGTGACATGCATCTTAAACATATGTATGTTTTTGTAATTTTGTATTAAAAAAAGTACTTTTATATGATGTATTTAATATAGATTTACATATAAAAAATATGCTTCTCATTTTTCATTCTAAATTTTCTCAATCCTGAGTCTAATGTTATGCAACATTGAGGTAATAACATTACATAAACACTTCTATATGAAGCATTTGAATTTTATATTTATGTTATTATTTATTATCATTTTTAAATCTTATATTGTTTTTTGTTATCAAATTATTGATCAATTTAATACTTTATTATAATAATTATTAAATTTTATGAATTATTTGAATTTTATACTTGAATTATTTTTTGATCAGTTATTAATTAGTCAATTGTTTTATTATAATAATAGAGTATTAGCTTTAAACTGGTGATTTTTTAAAAATTTAACATTTCTTTCATGTTGTAATAAATTCTCAAATTTCATCATGGGGCATCCATACCCAGCCATGCCCTGCAAATCACGGGACAAGGATACAAGTTGCCCTCATGGGGCGGAGCAAGTTTGGTGCGGACTGGCTTTATGTGGCGCAGGGCAATTTGTTAAGTTGTGTCATTGCCCTGCCCCGCCTGTTGTTATCCCAGTCTATATGTTTTCTTTATTGCTTTAGCCATAAATTAAATTTGTTTTAGAAAATCATTATGTTTTAGTAATCGACAGTCATAAATGCCAGATATGCAAAAGAAATTTGTTTATCCATACCCCCCCACACACACACACAACAAAATGAAGGATAGCATATTCATGTAATGTTTATAAAATAAGCATCAAAGTTGACAAAGAATACTTTGAAGAACAGGAAAAATTAAGATTTAAAAAAAAAAAGGTTCCACGCAACAATAAATAGGCCTTCAAAAGTTCTTACTGTCAATTCTCAAACGCTCTAAAACCAATCCCTCTTTCTGTCGCAGACTTCGATCAGCCTAGAAGTAGCATTTCCATCATATTATTATCAATAAACACAATGCTTTCAGTACAGCAGGCCAAACTACTTGCTAAATGTTTCCTTTTAGAACTAGTCAATTCATTTCTTATGAACATTGGCAAATTCAAATATGATGAATTTATAATGCACACACGTCTTTCAGGCTGGTGATATGATAAGCTAACCTTCAGCTTGTATGCTTTCCGCTCAATCAAGTAGACTCTGTTGATCCCATAACAGTCAGCCAGCATCTGTGTTAAATACCCCCTCCCAGCTCCAAACTCAACTACTGCAGGGACACCATAATCATGCTTAAATGATCCATCAACGCAACGCACTTGCCTTCCACCATCTGTAACAGAAGGTTTTAACAACCCAAAATCATCCAAGTTCCCAAGAATTGATGCCTGTTGCAGGACATGTTTCTCTTTGTATGGTAATTTCCTGTCCGCCAAAAAATGAACTTATGGAATGAAACTACAGTCAGGCAAAACCTATTAATAAAATTACCATGTTTCAATCATTTTTTGTTTAACTTACCCATCCACTTCCTTTTTAATCCATACAGCACAAACTTCTGGCACCGTATATGAGTTCAGGATATCCTTGCATACGGTTGAATGAATAGATTTGATCTTACTAATTAATTTCATGAATGAGGGTACGGACATGCTATAGACAGCATTCCTTTTCATCTCTGAAGTAACACTTTCCAAAGGCTTGGGACAATGTGCATTTGCGGCAAGTGTTGCATGTTCCTCTGATTCTTCCTCTGAATTGGCTTCACCGCCATTAATGCCCTTTCGGTAAAATGGCTGGAGGTTCAAGTGCTGGGATTGTTTCAAGATTGGGCATCTTCTTACATGTGATTTAAGATTTTCTTCAAGTACGGAACTACCAAAACAAGCAAAACAATGCCCACTCATGCCACGTTAAACATCAACAAAGAGCAAAGGTCATAATTACCAGGACTCATTTGATAAAATGAACTGGAATGAATTGAATGTTAGATTAACTCATGAAATTTTGTTTAATAAATAAATAATTTATGGGATAATGAAAGATAAAACCATTAATTTGATGGGCATTGCGATCGTTTTTTGTGGAATCCCGTGACCCAATACTTAAGTCTGGTGTGAGACTCGGCTAAACACGCACTCTTAACACTCCCCTTAAGGAATTTGTTGTAAACAATGCATTATTTTTTAGGTGCGTGACTGTGAATAGAATCTTGAATGCCACTGCTACATCTTTGCTGAGCTCCATTGTGAAGGACCCCACTGCCTACTGCGATCTTAAAGCTGCTTCAATCTCTCTGAGCTTCACTGTAATTTCTGGTTTTGTGGTGTTGTATTGTATATCTTCTTTTTTGTGCTTAATCATGTGTGGGTTATACTACCCTTTAAAAGGTAGGATTGTCGGGTTATACCACCCCAACAAAAGGTACTTGCGGGTTGTGCATAACCGGCAAAGGCAAGGGAATTCAGTTGTGCCTTGGTCCAAATAAAGGCAAGGTCAGCTCCGTCCACCGCTTCAAAAGGAAGCTAGTCGGGTTGTACCTCGAGGGGTTAAAAAGGCAAGTCTTAGGTTGAGCCCCTAGGGATTAAAAAGACATTTGTAAAGGGTTGTGACTCCCCATCAAAAGTCAAAGATTCCATTTTAGTGGGTGTCATTTCTCTCCGGGTTTGAGAGAAGTGATGAATAGACGTAAGATCAATTTTATACGAACTACAAAAATCTTGCGTCTACTATTTATTTTCTTGGCAGTTTATTAGATCCCCCTACAGCACTCCAGCACCCAGTACCCCTTCATGCCCTCCCCTAGAGAATTCTAGCCCACACAGACGGTCTCTGAAGCCATGTTCTTATCAATTCCGCCCTCTTGAAAAACCACCGTGTTCTCAAGGTGAGGAAATTGATCTCATCTCTCCATCTTAGCATTTTTATCACTGGTGGCTTCTTGGGCCCACATCGTTTCCAGTACAGCGACATCCTTGGCTTCTCAACATCCAGTTGTTCGCCGTACACAAGCTCTTCGAAGTTTCGGCTCAGAACGGTCACCCTTTTTCTTCTACTAGCTGTGTTAGCTATCCGTACACTGCACAAAAGTGCAGCACAACAGAGTCCGGCAGCAGCCTTTATTTTTTCCAGAGCAATAGGATTAGGAACAGGATGTTGCTCCTTTCGATGCAGTGGTTCTCGTACCTCTATGTCCTCCCTTCGGACCTAGCCCTTGTAGCTTAAACTAGTAGCTGTTTGCATTCTTCAGCTCTTGCGTTAACAAAATGTTTAAACAAGAATTCTTCACAGTATAACTTGGTTTAGCCCTGGAACATGGATAAAAAATGATCTGTGGAAGATCGTTCTCCCATTTTTGAATTTGGAACTGCACCTGGTGACATTAGCATCAGGTGAGATAAGACAAGACCTCCTGAATCCTGTAGTTTCCTTCGGAACAACTCCATCGCTTTAGTTGTTCTCTGAACTCCTGAGTTCCTGAAAACAGCAGTATCACGTCCCCCTAGACAGGTCTGTTCACACGGTTGGTTTATAACCACATACTCTGGATTCTTCCTCAACTCAGTCACTTACTGAATATTTTCCAACTACTCGTATTACACAGTTGTGCCTCGCTTTCCACGCTAGATCTTGAATCCGGAATTACCTCTTCAGTCCGAACTTGATTAGAAACATTCTACTCCAGAATTTCCTCATGCATAGGTGTCATAAAACAAAGAGTACAATGGAGAACCAAGAAGCCAGGAATGATCTCATCTGGCTTAAGCAAGTCCGTAGAAGTTTTTACTTCTTCCTCGAGAAGTAAACTCGAAGAATCAAACATACCGTGTCGATCAAAAAGCCCCTCAAGAGCTCGTGTCTGAGCAGCCTCATTCGTTCGCTTCAGCTCTTCAAGCCTGGCCAGCGTGGCCATGCTCGCCTCAAAACACCTGCATGTGATTCGCCCAATGTGTGGGAGTCAACAATACTATATGATCCTGTTGCCGGTTGTTGTGTCCAACATTGTTCTTGCCTGGCGATCTTGAACCTCTGGGAGTCGGACTCCACTGCTGCGAGTACATAGCTGTTGCGGATCGGTTTCCACAGCTGCGGATCGGTTTCCACAGCTCGACTCTCTCTCAAGATATTCTCTCAACGAGAGCACCAAATGATAGGTATCTGAGTGAGAGAGAGAGAGAGAGAAAGTGACTGTTCTATTAGCTATTGCGTACAAAATTACAACAGAAACTGTAGAAGAAGAAAGAAGAAGATAGAAGAAAAATCTCCTGGTAGACGCCACTCCTGGAGGCCCTGGGACGCTGCCCCCAATTCAACCGAGCTGAATGCTCCAAAATACAGCTGTGGTCCCTCCCTAGCCTCTAACACCCTTATTTAATACCTCAGCAACAGCCCCAACTACTCTTACCAGCCTCAACAAACAAATAAAAGGGTAAAACTACACTGCCCTTAGCAGTTTATTAGATCCCCTTACAGCACCCCACCACCTGGTACCCCTTCGTGCCCTCCTCTGGAGAATTCCAGCCCACACAGACAGCCGCTGAAGCCATGTTACTATCAATATCTTAACCAAGTATTCATCGTTCATTTAAATGTAGAGTTAAGTTATTCTTAAACTCATATCACCTTATTCACATCAAAGAGGTGATGGTAGTACAAGAAGAATAGATGAGGAAGTCTTATATGTATTGCAAGTCTTTCATAATTTCTATCAAGACATGTTTCACAAATAGCAGCGTAATAATGCCAACTGTATTGACTAATGGATAGCATATAAGTTACAATATGATGCGAATCCATTGCGTCACAGCTTCATGTGTTTTTTATGAAAATTGTTTGTAGCGACAAACTTACATCAAGGAAAACACTAGGTGCATCTCAGTTAATAATCTTATAGATACTCAGGATATTACAATCCCTAAGATAGAAAGGTATTAGTCAAGACCAACTATATTTCTATAACAAGCACATCTATTTTGAGATAGTGGGAGCAATCTAGACTTCAATGAAGTCAAAGCTCCGGATGCACATAAATTGGAATAGGAACACAAATCCATCAGACTTAGTGGGAAGAGTTGTTCTAGAGACACATACTACGTAGAAAAGTTAAAACCAAAGAGGTGGTTTTATATTCACCAAGATAAGTGATATATTATTCGATGAGTGATTCCATGTACCAAAATCCAATTCTGTATTTTGGTAGTTTCTCCAGTTGATGTAAAACCATTGGTGGCTATTCAAGAAGAAACTAGACATGGATGGTACACGCTGGTACCAATAAAGCTATGTCAATTACTAAAGGTTTCAAGTGACGGCTAGACATAGCCTATAACGAAACCTTTTCACTGGTCGTCATGCTAAAATCTATTAGAATTCTACTTGTCATAGCAACAATTTATGATCATTATATTGGGTATTGGATTGTCAAGACTACCTTGAAGAAAACCCAGAGGAAGATGTCTAATAGACACGACCAGAAGGCTTCTTAACATCAAAGAAAACCAATAAGGTATGCAAGTTCTAGAAATCCATTTATGGATTGAAGCAAACATTGTGATCAAAGAATATTCGTTTAATAAAGTCAAAAGAGAGTTTGGTTTTATTAAGAATGAAAGTGAGTCAGGTGTCTACAGGAGGTCAATGGGAGCGCTATAGTTTTCCAAGTTAAATATGTGGATAACATATAGAAAACATATGCTAAGTCTTACAATTTGTTAAGATTGAGGAAAAGATATTTCTCCAAGAATGACTTAAAGTAGCAATCAAAGCACTAAGGAATAAGATCTACAGACATAGATCTATGGGGTTGCTTAAGCAGTCATAGTACATACATTGACAAGGTATTGAAAAATACAAGATGGAAAAATTCAGACCGAATTGTTGTCAATGTCACATGGCATGAAATCTCTCCATGTGTGAAACCACGGGAGGAGATTCTTCTTGTGATGAATAGAATTCCACATGCTTAAATAGATGGAATTTATCACATGTCATGATATGTATTGAGGTTTGATATTACTTATGCGTAAAGCATAGTGGGAAAATATCAAATAGGACCAAGAGAATTGCTTGGGGTAGCAATCAGAACTGTCTGACAGTACTTGAGAAAGTACGATGAACGAGTTCCCAGTACTTCGAGAAATGAAAATGCTAGTTATCAAGGGGATATAAAACTAGTCTTCCTTCATATCAATGTGATCTAATATCGCAGTTTAGTAAGCAAGAGAAGCTTCTTTAAGCCAGAGGTTGTCATATCTATATAGACCGAGTATGTTGCGACTTCTGATGCAGCTTCAGAAACGGTTTAGCAACGATTTGTTCCAAATTTTGAAATTGTACCAAGATAGTAAAGTATTATCCTAATTATGATAAACTTAAGACCAACGTATTAGTCAAGATGTCAAGTTTATAACAGAGGACAATAAGGTAAATGCTCGGTGATATCACCTCTTGAGGGATTTTCTCTAGGGAGTGAAGTCACGGTAAGCAGAATAGACACAGGAGAATGTGGGCAAGCCTAGTAGCTATAGTGATACCTCAGCATAAGCATGTTTATCATGCAAAACCTAACCAGTCAGTTAGCAATTGGCTCTAGAGCGAGTGGAAGTTTGTTGGAGTTGGTGTATTAAAACCAATTGACTTTGTACTTTCGATTACCAAAATATTCAATGACCTAAATATTAATAAATATCTTATCACAAGATGATTATTCTTCTGCGTAACATTAATGTGATAATGTTCTTAGAGTCTCTATCGCATAGAAGAGTTATAGCAGTCCCCGCTATAATGAGAACCTTGAAATACCTATGACACTATTCTTAAACATTTTTCCTATGGTCTAAATGACATCTGTCTACAGATGATGTTTGACTATTGGATGCTCGTAAGCAGATAAGACTTTTTCTCATGAAGTTCGCACTTAGTAATCTCCAAGAGGGGAGATTATAAGGACAGATCCGCCAATATGAATTTTACATGTTATATGTATCATTAGATATTCCTATTTGCGGACTTGTGTATTGGTCCTTATATATGAGATTATTATTAATGTATATGATGAATCGGGTACTTTGATGTATTGACAAAAACCGTGACGACATATGTTCACGGCGAGGTAAGATATGTTGGGTGCGTCATAAGTGATATGATATTAATTGAGTAAGTCAAAAAAAAATTGTCCCTTCTGAGTTAATGGAAAATCATATCTCTAGCACTTTGATTGAAATGAAACTATCTGATTAAATTCATGGTTATAGTAGTTCAACGACAAGTTCATTTCAGATAGTCAAAGAAAGATAAATCAAGTATATAGTATGATGACCCAAAATATGCATCCTACTCGATGAGATATTAAAACAAATAGATTATATTACACAGTAAGCGTTTGTATGAGGTTGTTGTCGTTGCAACATTAACTTCTCTCTATGGGTGCTTTGACGTGTTGTTAGACGTTAATCTTAGACTTTAGACAAGTCCGTCTAATGTCACTGAGAAAGAGGCTTAGAGGGTCACACACTAAGTATATCCAAAATTTCAAATAAATTTTATTTGAATTTAATAGTTAGAATAAAAATTATTCCCGAGTAATTATTCAAGTTAAGTTGATCTCATAAATTCAATCACCAATTATTCGAGTTTAAAATATAAGTGAGTTGAATATTAAATAAATATTATTTGTGAAGTGGTGAATATAATATTTATCTCTCCTTTATTATTCACAAGGCAATAAATAATTATTTATTTATTAAATATTTATTCCGTTACATGAATATTAAAATAAATATTTATACACAAGTTTAATGAATATAATATTTATTTATTTAATGGATGAATAATATAATGATATTTATTTATTTAAATAAATATTTATTATTCAAAGTTCGATAAAAGTCGGGGAGGATTGACGAGCCAAGTTAAGGGCCCGATTGAAATGATATATTTTATTTAATATCATTTAAATAATTATTTATTTATTTATTTAACAAATGATACTAAATATCCACGAGTTAGCGCATGTCATGGAATATAATAATAATAGTAATATTATTATTATTACTATTATTATTATTTGACATGAGGTTTACTTAAGATAAACAATTAGATAAAGGGTCTCTACACAATTGTCAATTGTTTAACCCTAAGTATATAATCCGATTTATATCATCTTAGAGAATGAGAGGGTTATGCACAACGAACTCTCTCAAGACCGAGAGAACCTCTCAAGAACTCTCTCAAGAACGTAAAGAGAAAATCCTCCCTCTCAAGAACAAGATAACAAGAGAAATTATTTCAAGATCGAATGTTTACTTGTTGTGATCAACACTAAACGACGCAAGGCGCTTGGTTCCTCCACGCTAGCTCCCGAAACACCAACAGTGACGTTCTAAGATTCATGAAGCACATGTGGATACCGCTAGAGGAATTCTGATTTGGATTCTTCACCGCAATGGCGATGCAATAAGAGCAACAAACAGATTGATCAACAAGAAAAATTATCAAGTCGAGGAAATTCTTGTTTTAAATTAATTATAAATTATACGTGAAAAGATCCTCTCTATGAAGAAGTTGGGGTTGCGTTCGTCAGGTTCTTCGGATTTATCCGTCGAAACCGACGCAAAACATTATTGGGCGCGAGCCCGACCGCTTCCGCTGCGCCCCAGATCCTTCACAAGTCCGGTGTGGGACTCTACTAAACACACACTAAAAGTTTTGTTAAAACATCGCATGCTCATAAACATCATAAGAAACCCATTCTGATATGGATCTATCATCATAGAATCAACATGCAATATAAAGAACATAAAATAATTGAGCGTACCTCAAGTCCGGCGGGCACCATCTCGATGGAGTATGCTTGAGGAAGATCACCAAGGAACAACACGCGGGTTCTTGCCTATGAAGATAGTATACCAGCCACTAGAATCCACATACGCTACGTGCATAGTTATTTACGGTGCCTCGAACATGATAGCAGCAAGGGCCTCCGGCGCAAAAGCGCATTACACGGCGCATAGCGCCAATATTAACTTGCGGCACACTATGGGAATATAAAAACATTGAAATAATAACAAATAATAAGTTAAATGATAAAATTATCGGTAATAATAAAAAAAATATTCATATATTTTAGTGAAATTTTATTTTGAAAAATAATATACTTTTAATAATTAACTATTAGTCATTCAAATAAAAAATCATTGCAATTCGATCACAGAAAAAAATAATGAGATGGCATGGTTGCTAGTTGTGCTAAGTTGTGGCACTCGATTGATGCGTCGCACAGAGTCGAGGGAGGGAGGAGCATCGCTTGACTTGCAACGATGTATTTTAATAAAGTATTTTAATAGGGTTCGGTTAGCCGGTTAAAAAAAGTGCAAAAAAACAAAAACAAAAAAAAATTAAGATGGGCAATTATGCGCGAAACGCCGCACTGCGTCATGGCGCAACGTAGCGCACGCAACGGCGTGCCATCACAACTGGGCAATTGCGCAGGCGTTGCGTGGCGCAATGGCTACGTGAGGACCCATCGATCTCCATAAGGTATACTAACAACCTCTCCTCGAAGATGAATAAAGTACCGGGAAGAAGAGAGCTTCAGCAAGGTTTGGCTCATCGACTCACATCCAAACGAGAAGGGCCTCATCCTTTATATAGTGTTTCTTCATTTAATGAAGAAACTCGGGCGCCACTGCCGACATTAGACAGCTGCCATGCGTTGCTCATAACATATACCCATTTGTTATTAATGATCATTGAACGATTCAACAACCATTCAATAATAATCAATCCATAAATGAATCATCACGATGATTCATAACTGTTAGGAATGCAAGTATAGGGGCTGTCCGAGAGCAGTGGGCTGGTAAGGCTGCCCGTGTGTGATGGGTGGGGCAGAATAGTTTTTTTCCTTTTATTAGTTAGTTGGGGTTGGTTGGGAAGGTAGGGGTTGTTAGGAGTTGTTAGTATCTGGTTGGGATAGTAAGTAGGAGTGAGGAGTGTTGGGAAGGGTGTACCAATCATTTTGAAATTAAGTTTGGCAGCTGCATTGGTTCGAACCTTGGGAGGTGCCTACCCTGGCTTATAGGAGAGTGATCTTCTCCATGGAGGAGAGTGGTCTTCTCCATGGAGAGTTCTCTTCGCTCTTCTTCTACACCTTCTACATCTTCTTCTGTAATTGTCTCAAGAAGGTTCTCTGTTTTCGGCTTCTTTCAATACAACAATACAGTATTACAGATTTATTCTTCCTATTTTCTCTCTCTCCCCTCTCGTTAGCACTCACGGTGCTAAAGATTGGTGCTTTCATTGGGTTCTGACCGTGTTTGAGCCTAAAAGTTTCACTGTAGCTTGACGTGTTTGGAGTTCGCTAATCGCTGTGCAGTTTGGCGCGCTTTGTGTCGGAAGTGTCGGGCGGGCATTGTTGTTTTTGTTGGCGGTGTGATTGTCAAGTGTCCATTTTGCTTGAATGCATACTCGAATGGAGAATCGATTTGCTTCACTCGAGTCGAACTTGGAGATTCAACAACCGTGGTTGGAGGAACAAGAGGAGGCCCGAGAACTCAGGGAGCAGACGCAGGGCTTGGCACACGAGCAGAAAAAACAGGAGCGCTTCCGCTCGGGATCGGGAGTTGACAGTCATCCATTCCAACCTGGACCAGATGATTTTCGAACAAACCGAGTATCAGAATTATGCGCATGAACAGTCACAGCAGACTGAGGAACAGATGACTCACCGGAACCGTAACCTAGCAGAGCAGACGATTGAGTGCGTCAAGGGATTGGAATCACGAGCGGTTTGGGACCTTGAGGCTCGGCCACCGACTCGAACAGCTGACGGCAGTCCGCATGGCAGTGAACGCAGTAAACTGGTGGTTCACAGTGAGCCAAGTGGCAGCTTATTCCAGAATGTTTTACCTCCATCTGATGGGATGCGGAATTTTTCGTCGCTAGTAGAGCTGCCTATTTTTGCTGGAGATGATCTGTTTGGTTGGATTACGAGGGCGGAGACTTACTTCTTGATTAAACCGGCTTTGTTTGAAAGATTTGGCAACGGCAATGAGAAGCAGTTGGCATCCAGTCTGAAACAGCTTGTTGAGGTAATCACTGATCCGAGTTCAAGTGTGGATGTGCAGGAAGGGTGTGTCGTGGAGGAACAGCTTGTTCCGGGACCGCAATTGAAACCTCCTACTGGAGAAGTAGCGACTTCCAGCGCACCTTCAGCTGCACAAGTGTGGCAAGGAATGGAGGGGAACACCCCATCAAATGCTCTTTGCAACAAGGAAACTCACCATACCCTCCCAAGCTCGAGCCGAGAAGAGTGTAGCAATGGATCAAGGAATTCGAATATTGGGAGAACGCAATGGATCGAGTGATGAAAGTGGGTGTCATAGACCCCAACTCATGTATGTACTTTTATTACCGCTACATGTATACAGTTTGATATATACATTGTTTATCTTACCAAAATAGTGTAAGATATTTCTACATCCACTATATTTATGATAATGTCCTTAGATTACATGACCTGTCAAAAGGTTATGGCAATTCTCAGACTATAATGAGAACCTAAAGATACCATGACAGTAATCTTAATGTTATGTCCTATGGTTCAGATACATCAACTGAAATTACACATTTGATGTGTGACCATCAGGTGTTGGGAACTCATAAGCATTGAGACTTCTCATAAGCATTGAGACTTCTCATAAGCATTGAGACTTCGCACTTAGTGATCTCAAGTAAATGAGATTATGAGGATAGACCCGCCAATAGAAACACCACATGTTTTAGATGTACCAAAAGACAAGTCTACGACAGTGACTCAACAACAGCTCCAGCCCAGCTAGTAATGTTCCGCTCAATCCCCGAAGTCCTCCTGAAAACCTAAAAAACGGTTTATATACGTAGGATGAACATACATGTATACTCAGGAGAGATGTAACCAAGGTCTCAAGTATGCATGTGAAAGGAGCATGCTAATGTAACAGTAAACAAACAGCAAAACCAACAAACACCTATACAGGTCAACTAACCAATCTCAGTCTCACCATAGCCCGCTCACCAAATCACACATCCAATATAATACTATAACATCGAGATCATAACAAAGCATGGCGCCCCACTGCCGCTTCCCCACTGATTTGCCGCTCTCAAGCCCCAACGTCGAACGTCTTGTGCTCTCATCCCTTCCGTACATATCATATAATATCACATCACATACCAGCGATCTCTGATGTGGGTCGGGAGGCATCCCTACCTACCCCACCCTCACAAGGTCTAGCATCTAGTGCTAGCATCAGGAATCCTCACATCACGTCTCACCCAAAGACACCTGGGTCATCACACCACATCTCGCCCGAAGACACATGGATCAACACACCACATCTCGCCTGAAAACACCTGGATCAACACATCACATCTCCCCCGAAGACACTTGGGTCATCACTGCTGCCGAAGGAAGAGCGGAGAAGAGGGGACAGTCAGTCATTCGTACCACCATCCTGAATGTTGGGGAAAACACCTAGAACTCAAAACATCTAAACGTTGGTCAGGTTATCCAACTCGGGTGGGGCACGTAAAGAAATAACATAAACATACATGATATATGGATAACACATAATACCCAACCTATGGGTTCACAACAACTGCACTAGCGCACACTGTCACACCACTACTGCACCACACATCAAACATCACAACTGTTGCCACCACTACATGCAACACACCACACCACACCACCACACAAGCCACACAACATTTCTTACTTTCATTTACAAGTTCACCACTTTCAAAGTATAACAAGTTTCACTTTCATTATTAAGCCACTTCATTTACATTTACACAGTCCATCTTTCATTTATTCACTTCATTTAAGCCATTTACCAAATATCAATTTCCACCCATTCAAATTCATTTACCGCATCATAATTTATTCCATGGCTAATCGGGAAACTAACACAACCACACCGCACAACTCACCCATCTCACAGAACCACCGCCACAGCGCCACATCGTCCAAGCCAACACATCACAACAACCACGCATTGCACATCCCAAACACATCTCACACATTTGTTGCACACAACAACCGCACATCACCACCACACATCACGACCACGCATCACCACCATTGCGCACCACAACCAATGCGCACCATAACCACTACGCACCACAGTGCACACTGCCCATGTCGCATCCATGCCAACCAACCACCGCATCACAGCCCCCACGCACCACACAGCCCAACTGGTCACTTTTATCACCGCACAACACCCCAAGCCACACATGGCAACACAACAAAGCAACCACACACAACAACAACACACCCCGACTTCCACAGTTATTCATGAGCTTTTATCACATTACTTCTTTATTTAACATGGGTATTATCACACAAACCAAAATCCAGGATCTAACCAGTTTATTAGTCAAATATGCGTTCTTTATCCTTTCATTCAGGATGCGATCACACAACACAGCAAGGGTCATCACAGCATAATAACTACTGCGCAAACAAGGCTCCCAACAACCGTTATTTTCAGTATTGGCAACAAGCATGCTCAATAACATCAATAACATATATCAAAGCAGTAAGGCATGTGATATCACCCCCATACCCATCGATTTCAATTGTGTCAATTTATTATTTTTGTAGATTGGGAAAACCCCCTTACCTTCAAGGTGAGGCGGAGGCCTTCTTTTATAGATTGAGAAAGAGGAATACACAAAGGAGTATTCTGACGTGGGACTCGAAAATACTCATAATAATAAAAAGAATAAAAAAGAGGGTTTAACACTCCCCCTCAAGCTGGACATGCCCAGCGTGGACAACGAGTCCCACAAAAAATGACAGCATACAAGACCAAACACACTCCCCCTCAAGCTGGGCTGCAGATGCGGTGGATGCCCAGCTTGGAACTGAGCGAGGCTAGACGAGCCCCTGGGAGGCCTTTGGTGAAGATGTCAACAAGCTGGTCCGCCGTCGGAATGTGGCTAAAGCTGACATGATTGTGCTTCAGGTGGTGTCGAAGAAAGTGGCAGTCCACCTCAATATGCTTTGTGCGTTCATTGAAGACGGGATTCGAAGCAATCTTGGTGGTTGTCTGATTGTCACACCAGATGTGAGCAGATGTCTGCTGAGGAAAGCCAAGCTCCTGGAGGAGTTGGCGAAGCCAAAGGATCTCCGTAGTGACGGTGGTCAAGGCACGGTACTCAGACTCCGCACTGGATCGGGAGACGACAGTCCGTTTCTTGCTGCACCAAGAGATGAGGTTGTCTGCCAAGAATATGGCAAACCCAGAAGTAGATCTTCGAGTAGCAAGACAACCAGCATAATCAGTATCACAAAAGGCCTCAATATGCAGATGAGGATGCTGGGAGTAGCGAAAATCACAGGCAGGATCTCGCTTGATGTATTTGGCGATACGGATGACAGCATCCCAATGTGAGGTGGTCGGATGCTCCATAAATTGACTCACTTTGCCAACAGCACAGGCAATATCGGGACGAGTCATGGTAAGATAATTGAGTTTACCCACTACTCGACGGTACCGCTCTGGATGTGGATACAGTGCCGAGGAGGCATAAAGAGACCGTTCCCCAGGCTCCAGAGGAGTGTCGACAGCAGTGTCCTGTGTCAGAATATCCAGCATCCTGCAGAATATCCAACGCATACTTCCGTTGGCAAAGGGAGATGGTGTCCGAAGAATAGGAGACCTCGATGCCTAAGAAGTATGTGAAAGGACCGAGATCCTTAGTGTGGAAGTACTGGTGAAGATGCCCCTTGAGATGGGTGATAACTGCAGAGTCGCTGTCAGTGATGATGATATCATCCACATAAACGACCAATAGGATGCAGCCAGCAGAGGTCGTCCTGTAGAACACAGTGTGGTCCTTCATGCTGCGAGAGAGCACAAAGTCGGTGACGACCGTGCTAAAGCGGTCGAACCAAGCACGGGGAAACTGCTTGGGGCCGTAAAGAGAGCGGCGGAGTCGGCAGATTAGAGACTCGGCGCCGGAGGCACAAAATCCGGGAGGCTGCTACAGATAAACCTCTTCCTCAAGAAAGCCATGTAGGAAGGCATTCTTGACATCCAGTTGATGAAGAGACCAATGATGATGGGCAGCCAGAGAGATGAATAATCGAACGGAGGTCATCTTGGCAACTGGTGAGAAGGTATCAAAGTAATCAATACCGTAAGTCTGCGCGAAGCCCTTGGCCACCAGGCGGGCTTTGAGGCGATGGAGAGTGTCATCGGGATTCAGCCTGACTGTGTAAATCCATTTGTTGTCGACCGCCTGTTTGCCTGCTGGAAGGGTGATAAGATCCCAAATATGGTTTTCTTCCAGAGCCTGCAATTCATCCCGCATTACTGCTAGCCACCCGGGGTGAGATTTGGCTTCACCAACGGTACGAGGAATAGAAACTGTCTCCAAAGCGGACAGACCCCTGTATGAAGATACAAATAGAGGGGTACTCTGGCAGGAGCGAATACCTTTCCTTAAGGCAATGGGCAAGTCCTCGGGCGGCGGGGCAGGAGCATCGGACGAAGCGGGGACGATGGTGTCATTGGTCGGGACGGGGGATACAATTGATGGACGACGGGAGTAGACCTGACCAAAATGAGTGTCAACAGGGGTTGACACCGGTGGAGGGTGGATGATGAGAGGAAGATAATCATCGATGGCGGGGTCAAGATAAGGAGAGGGAAGGGAGAACGGAGAGCTCTCAACAAATGCGATGTCGGCCGAGATGACATACCGTCGTAGGTCGGGTGAGAAGCAGCGATATCCGCGCTGAGTGCAGGAGTAGCCCAGAAAAATGCACCGGAGGGATTTGGGAAGGAGTTTGGAGAGGCCAGGACGTGTGTCGCGAACGTAACAGAAGCATCCAAACACTCGAAGGGGAAGGGAGTGAAGAGGGAGAGAGGAGAACAAAGCCCAAAAAGGAGTCTCCCCTAAAGGATAAAGGAAGGGAGACAGTTTATAAGGTAGGTGGCAGTGAGAATTGCATCTCCCCAAAAATGCAGAGGCACCTGTCGGTGGAAGAGGAGGGCACGAGCAGTCTCCAGAATGTGTCTGTGTTTCCGCTCGGCCACGCCATTCTGCTGGGGTGTATCAGGACAGGAGGTCTGATGAAGGATGTCTTTTGTCTGGAGAAACTGCCGAAAGGGAGTAGAGAGATACTCACGCCCATTATCCGAGCAGAGACATTTTACAGAGATGGAAAATTGGTTTGGAATTTCATTGTAAAAAGTTTGGAATGTGGAAAACACTTCGAAGCGTTCTCGAATGAGGTAAAGCCAAGTCATTCGGGAAAAATCATTGTAAAGGGTGAATTCCCCTTACCTCAATGTGAGGTGAGGATGTTCTTTTATAGATGAGTAAAACTAAATACAGAGAGGGTAAGTCCGATGTGGGACTCAGAAATACCCAATTAAATGAAATGGGGTCCAACACTCCCCCTCAAGCTGGACATGCCCAGATTGGATTGAGTCCCACAAAGAAAAGAAGACAAGACAGACGAACTCATACTCCCCCTCAAGCTGGGCTATAGAGGCTGTGAATACCCAGCCGGGAAGTGAGAGAGTCAAGGCGAGCCCCTGGGAGACCTTTGGTGAAGAGATCGGCAAGCTGATCTGCCGTCGGTACATGGCCAAAGCTGATATGGTGCTGCTCCAGATGGTGGCGGAGGAAGTGGCAGTCCACCTCGATATGTTTCGTCCGTTCATGAAAGACGGGATTCGAGGCAATCTTCGTGGCGGCCTGATTGTCACACCAGATATGAGCAGGGGTGTGTGCCGAGAAGCCGAGCTCATGTAGGAGATGACGAAGCCAGAGGATCTCAGTGGTGACGGTGGTCATGGCACGGTATTCAGCCTCGGCACTCGATCTGGAGACGACAGTCTGCTTCTTGCTGTGCCAAGAGATGAGGTTACCGGCGAAGAACACGGCGAACCTCGAAGTAGACTTGCGGGTTGCAAGGCAACCTGCATAGTCAGCATCACAGAAGGCCTCAACATCCAAGTGAGCATGACGGGAATACTGAAGGCCACGTGTAGGGTCTCGCTTGATGTATTTGGCAATGCGAAGGACAACATCCCACTGAGATTGGGTTGGATGCTCCATGAACTGGCTGACTTTGCCAACGGCGCAGGCAATGTCGGGTCGCGTCATGGTGAGGTAGTTCAGTTTACCCACCAGACGTCGATAGCGCTCGGGATGAGGAAATGGTTCCGAGTCGGAATGGAGAGAACGTTCGCCAGGCTCAAGTGGGGTGTCCACGGCAGTGGCGGTGCTCAGACCGGCATCCTGCAAGATATCAAGAGCATACCTACGCTGGCAAAGAGAGATCGAGTCCTCAGAACGGGAGACCTTGATGCCAAGAAAGTAAGTCAGGGGACCAAGATCTTTGGTATGAAAGTTTTGGTGAAGGTGCGCCTTGAGGCTGGCGATCCCTCTGGAGTCGCTTCCTGTGATGATGATATCATCAACATATACCACGAGCAAGATACAGCCGTGCGGTGTCGTACGGAAGAAGACGGTGTGGTCCTTCAGACTGCGGGAGAGGCCAAAGGTCGTGACGACAGTGCGGAAGCGGCCAAACCAAGCTCGAGGAGACTGCTTGAGGCCATAGAGGGACCGACGGAGGCGGCAGACATGGGAGTCGGCACCGGAGGCAGAAAAACCAGGGGGCTGCTTCAGGTAGACTTCTTCCTCAAAAACGCCATGGAGAAAGGCATTCTTGACATCCAACTGATGAAGTGGTCATTGATGATGAGTAGCCAGAGAGATGAACAAGCGAACAGAGGCCATCTTGGCGACCGGAGAGTAGGTCTCAAAGTAGTCGATGCCATATGTCTGAGCAAACCCCTTCGCCACCAGCCGGGCTTTGAGGCGGCAAAGAGAGCCGTCGGGATTGAGACGGATCGTATAAATCCATTTGCTGCTATAGCATCCCGACTTTTTATCACATAAACTTTCATTACATTTTACAAAACTGAGGATCTTTAAGGTTTAGTGTCTTGGAAACCAGGAACTTAAAACATGAAAACATAAAACATTCTTGTTAAACACTTGAAAGGCTTCTCTTCATGTTCATCCTAAGTTCATTACTGCATCTCAAACCTGGGGACATACATCAAAAGAAAGGGTGAGCAGAAGGCCCAGTAAGGGAAACAAGGGGAAACATTTAACATGTGAACTTGGGATACATCAACAATGTCATGAAAAGAACATTAAGGCATGAGAAAGAAATCATGAGATATATCATAATAAAAATAACATTTTTCATAACTTGAAGTTGTGGCTACAACATTTAATATTGACAATCATTTAGTTTCACCAAGGTCCATCCCCAAGGTGTCATTAAAAATTACCAAGGTTATTCACCAAGGTATCAGTCTAAAAAGTTATCTCTAGAGATTAAGTCTTTATCCAATGCATTGGAGCGCTATCTGGGCGCACCCTTGACAGGTCTTTATTATCATGTGAGCCACATATATCATCATCAATAATTTCATAAACAACTCATATAGCATAAAAGAAATGGGTTTCATTTCATAATCATAACGTTTTAAAAACTGCTTTAAAGACATGATCTTTATGTCACTTTAAACCCACGGAAAAGGGAAAGTGGGTTTCATGTATGTAAATCCCAGAATTTAAAATAGAACATTTTGATATATATATGTGAATACCCCTATAGAAATAAGAGCTTTGAGTATTCACTTAATAACATAAAATAATTTTGAGATAGAGGGAGGCATTTTGAGACGAAAACTATGCAGCATAACGTCTATGATACATGGTTTTAGAAAACATTGAAAAGAGAGGGGACATGGGTCACCCACTCAAAAATGATACATAAAATAGTAGAGGAACATAATATAAAGTATTTAAGAACATGGTAATGAAATTTGAATGATATACCATATGAAACGAAGAACTTGAAAGGAAGACAAAAATAAGATTTCTCTTATGAGAATTCGGCAACCTAACGGCGTCACTTAAAACTTCCAAAAATGGATTGACGAGATCAAATAGGGTCTCTCATCATATGAACATAAATGATCAGTATGATAGATATAGAGATCATACCCCAACATAATAAAAAGGAACTTGAAAGACTTGACATGAAAGTAGATCTTGAAAACGAGAAGGGTGAAAGAACCCCTTAGAAATTCGGCAGC
Source organism: Viscum album (assembly GCA_963277665.1). Lineage (NCBI taxonomy): Eukaryota > Viridiplantae > Streptophyta > Magnoliopsida > Santalales > Viscaceae > Viscum > Viscum album. The sequence goes on from OY728159.1 coordinate 1,670,138,083, forward strand.
CTAACAGCGCCACTTAAACTTCAACAAAAATGATTTGATGAGATCAAATAGAATCTCTCATCATATGAACATAAAAGATCAGTATGATAGATTTAGAGATCATACCCCAACATAATAAAAATGAACTTGCAAGACTTAACATGAAATTAGAACTTTGAAAAAGGAGAAAGGTGAAAGAACCACTTAAAAATTCAGCAGCCTAACGGCGCCACTTAAAACTTCAAAATACTGAATTGAAGAGATCAAATGGGGTCTCTCGTCATATGATCATAAAAGATCAGTATGATAAATTTAGAGATCATACCCCAACATAATAAAAAGTAACTTGAAATACTTTACATGAAATAGATCTTGAAAAATGAGAAGGGAGAAAGAATCCGTTACAAAAATTTCGACAGCCTAACGGCGCCACTTAAAACTTCATAAAACGAAATAATGAGAGTAAGAGGGGATATCTCATTATATGAACATGAAAAGGGCAGTAAGAGTATAAAAGAACATCCTTTAACATAAGAACATGGAGCATAAAAGAAATTACATAAAATAGATTTCTTGAAAAGAAAGAGAGAGGTCAGATCCCTTACCTTAAAACGTAACTCTTAAAACTCAAAGGTTGGGACCTTGAGGGCTTGGGGGCACCTTGGGAGGACTCCTTGGGAGGTAATGAGACCAGAAATTCGTTGGGGGAGAGTGGGGAGTCGAAATGGATGAGAGGATGGCTTGGTATTTATAGGGAAAGTGAGGGGACAAGGCATTAATGGCCAAGGGACACCTCAAAAGTGGTTTTCTCAAAACCATGTGCTCTCCCATGGTATTTCCCATGGAGTTAGGCCATATGGGGCCCCCCCATACAATAATTCATCACCTTTGGTCGGTCAACCCATAAAATATCTCATGACATCATCATGACACAGTTATGATGTCATTAAACATACCGAAACCCTAAAACTGTATTTTTACTATTCACTGAAAATTCAACTTTCTCAGAAAAATCCCAAAATTTCACCTTAACCAAATATCAATGCTCTGATTTCAAAAATGAACTTCATTTTATAAAAATAATTTTCTAAATATTTTTAATTTATTTTTTAAATAAATACACTATTCACCAAAAATTCATTTTTTTCAGAAAAATCCCCAAAAATTACCTTAACATAATATCGATGCTCTGAGTTCAAAAATGAAATCCATTTTATAAAAATAATTTTCTAAATATTTTTAATTTAATTTTTAATTTAAAAAAACACTATTCACCCGAAAAAACTAATACTTGAATAATAATTTATGAAACCGTTATTTAACCATTTTATTGAATCACATTACTTAATCCAGGTGCCTAGATTATATTAATACTTTCATTAAGTGAGATTACTAATCCATTTGCTCACATTACTAATCCTAATCATAAAATCACTATTCATAATTTACTATTCATCAAAAATCAAGTTGATCTTATTAGACTCTAAATTTCGTACTGAAAATAATTGTAGAAGACCATTTTTCGAAAATCATTACACATTTTTAATTATTTAAGGTTTACATAAACATTTTTAAAATATCCTTTTTCTAAAATTCATCAAAAATATGCATACTATATTTATCCGGTCATTTGAAAATTCATAAACTTCATCATAAGAAGAAATCCCAATTTTTATTTAAAACAAAGGATTACACAAGGCAGTTACGGTCTCCTTACATAGCCCCTTATCACACCAGCATAGGACCTAAGTGTAAGGTGTGCTAAGGTGAGAGAATCTGAGGGAAGCTCGGCCAACATCGCACGAGTAGTAATTTCTATCAGTTTGAACTTCTCGCAAAGGCGATTCCGTTCTAGCTTCACACGATGAAGTTCAGCTTGGGTTTGGTCCAGAGCAAAGCCCAGTGGTGCTACCTCCTTCCCAAGTTCTGTTAGATGGGCTTCGATCGGTCCAAGACTACTGGGCGAGGCCATCGAATCTTCTTTCTATAAATTAACCAAGATTACTTGTATTTAGAGACAAAAATCAAAACGTTTAGTTTCTGACGGTCATATTGACCAATGGTCATATAATAGTCAAAACCCAACGGTCTCATTTTAATTATAATCATGTTATCAAATGAAACATTTTTGTTGAGTATAAAAATAAAATAAAATAACACATAAAATTAGGAAACAAGATTTATTCAAAATTTCGGGTCGTTACAGCTGCCCACTGCCTGTTTGTCTGCTGGAAGGGGGACAAGATCCCAAGTATGGTTCTCCTCCAGAGCTTGCAATTCATCCCGCATTGCAGCTAGCCACCCGGGGTGAGATTTGGCTTCACCAACCGTGCGAGGTATAGAAACTGTCTCCAGAGCGGACAGACCCCTGTATGAAGAGACAAATAGAGGAGTACTCTGGCAGGAGCGAGTACCTTTCCGTAGGGCAATGGGCAAGTCCTCGGGTGGCGGAGCAGGAGCAGCAGACGAAGCGGGAGCATCAGTGTCACTGGCCGGAACGGGGGATACAGTCGAAGGACGGCAGGAGTAGACCTGACCAAAATGGGTGTCAACAGGGGTTGACGCCGGTGGAGGAAGGGTGGTGAGGGGAAGACAGGTATCAATAGCAGAGTCAGGAGGAGGAGAGGGAAAGGAGAATGGAGAACTCTCAACAAAGGAGACATCTGCTGAGATGACATACCGGCGAAGGTCCGGGGAGAAGCAGCGGTATCCGCGCTGAGTGCGGGAATAACCAAGGAATATGCAGAGGAGGGATTTGGGAGAGAGTTTGGTGCGGCCAGGGCGAGTGTCACGAACATAACACAAGTAGCCAAACACTCCAAGAGGGAGGGAATAAAAAGGGAGAGTGGGGAAAAGAGCCCGAAAGGGAGTCTCCCCCTTAAGGATAGAAGAAGGAAGGCGATTGATGAGGTATGTAGCAGTGAGAATGGCATCTCCCCAAAAGAGCAGAGGCACCTGTCGGTGGAAGATGAGGGCACGAGCAGTCTCCAGAATATGTCGGTGTTTCCGCTCGGCCACGCCGTTCTGCTGGGGTGTATCAGGACAGGAGGTCTGATGAAGGATACCATTTGTCTGGAGAAACTGCCGAAAGGAAGTGGAGAGATACTCGCGCCCATTATCCGAGCGGAGACATTTGACAGAGATAGAAAACGGTTCTTAATTTCATTGAAAAGGGTTTGGAAGGTGGAAAACACTTCAGAGCGTTCTCGAAGAATGTAAAGCCACGTCATTCGCGAATAGTCATCAATGAAAGATATATAGTATTTATATCCCAAGTGACTCGGAATGGTACACGGGCCCCAAACATCTGAATGAACCAGATCAAAGGGGTGGGAGGCCCGTGTATCCGTGCGAGGAATGTAGGAAGAGCGATGATGTTTCGCAAAAGAACAGGACTCACAATGAAAAGTATGAGTCCGACTGAAGTCCGGAAACATCTGATGAATCCGGAAACATCTGATGAATGGTGGATGCAGGCGGGTGTCCAAATCGGGAATGAAGATCTAGTGCCCGAGAAGAGGTAGACGTGCAAGCAATGGGTGCTGGTCCCTCGAACATGTAGACCCCGTCTCGAAGCCGGCCTCGACCAAGTTCCCGGTTCGTAGTCTGCTCCTGAAACACAACACCAGAAGAGGTAAATATGGCCGCACAGTTATAATCCTTAGTCAGTTTACTGATGGAAAATAGATTAAAGGGACTGCGGGGCACATGTGCCACAAAGGGTAGGTGTATCGATGGAGTCAGGGAGCATGCGCCGAAGCCCGCTATGGGGATAGCGGAGCCATCAGCGACGGTGATGGCTGAAGAACCGGCATAAGTGCAGTAAGACGTCAGCATACCAGCATCACCGGTGAGGTGGTCGGAGGCACCTGAGTCCAGCAGCCATGCAGGGGAGCAATGGCTGACAAAGGCAGTGGGGCAAACAGTACGGGCCAGAGAAGTCGAGGAGGGAGCGGGTCGGACAGAGGCCGGAGGATCATGAGGCCGCCTGAGGTCGGCCATAGAAAGGGCCAGAGACGGGGAAAGAGAGGCGACAGTCGAGGACGCGTCCCGGACCGCGAGTTGTCCCTGCCGCGGGTGCTGAGATGGTCGTCCATGCAGGACCCAACATCGGGCGATCAGGTGGCCAAACTTGCCACAATGTTGACAGAAGGGACGTGGACGACTTGAAGCACGGCCACGTTCCGAGGAGTCCGCCATGGAAGTGTCGGGTAGCTGATGCAGCGGGCCGGCGGGATGATCGTGCGCAGGACGTGCGCGTGCTGGAAGGGCCGCCGGAACGAGGGTGCTCTGCCGGGACGAGGGCGCGCTGTCGGGACAAGGGCGCGCTGCCGGGAGGGTCCGCCGGGACGAGGCCGAGGGCGCCTGCTGGGGTGAAGGCAGCGGAAGGGGGGGGGGGGCCGCAGGGCAAGAGCAGCGGGGGCGCGCGGGAGGCGCGGGGCAGCGGGAGGCGCGGGAGGCGCTAGTTGCCGGGAGCGCGCCAGGCGAGGGTGGCCGGGAGGCGCTGGAGGCGCTGGACGACGGGGAACCAGGACGCCGGGGAGCCGAGAGCCGCGGGAGGGCGTCGCGCCAGGAAGGAGAGCCGTTGGGGAGCCGAGAGCCGCCAAGGCTAGGGCGCGGGCGCCGGGGAGAGCCGCCGGGAGAGAGGGCGGCCGGGAGGGAGGGTCGCCGGGAGAGAGAGCCGCCGGGAGGGAGAACAGCCGGGAGAGAGGGCCACCAGGGAGGGCCGCCGGGAGATTAGGGCAGAGCCAGAGGGGGGAAGAGAGGCGGGGCCAGACAGAACCGGGAATCCGCTGGGAGGGAGGGTCGGGAGTAAGATCCCTCTGATACCATGTAAAGGGTGAATTCCCCTTACCTCAATGTGAGGTGAGGATGTTCTTTTATAGATGAGTAAAACTAAATACAGAGAGGGTAAGTCCGATGTGGGACACAGAAATACCCAATTAAATGAAATGGGGTCCAACTATCATCAATGAAAGATATATAATATTTATACCCCAAATGACTCGAAATGGTATAAGGACCCCACACGTCTGAATGAACCGGATCAAAAGGGTTTGAGGCCCTTGTATCCACTCGAGGAATGTATGTAGTGCGATGATGTTTCGCAAAAGTACATGACTCACAATGAAAAGAATTATGCCGACTAAAGTCAGGAAAAAGCTGATGAATGGTGGAGGCAGGCGGGTGTCCCAACCGGGAATGAAGACCCAATGCTCGAGCAAAGGCAAACGTGCAAGCGATGGGTGCCGGTCCATCGAACATGTAGACCCCGTCCCGAAGCTGGCCTCTACCAAGTTCCCGGTTTATAGTCCGCTCCTGAAATACAACACCAGAGGAGATAAATATAGCAGCACAGTTATAATCTTGTGTCAGCTTACTGATGGATAGAAGATTAAATGGACTGTGGGGCACATGTGCCACAGATGGTAGGTGAATCGATGGAGTCAGGGAGCATGCGCCAAAGCCCGCAATGGGGATAGTGGAGCCATCAGCGATGGTGATGGCTGATGAACCGGTATAAGGGCAGTAGGAGGTCAACATACCAGCATCACCGGTGAGGTGGTCGGAGGCACCTGAGTCGAGCATCCATGCAGGGGAGCGACGGCCGACAAAGGCAGCGGAGCGAACAGAATGGGCCAGAGAAGCCGAGGATGGACCGGGTCCTACAGGGTCCTGAGGATCATGAGTCAGCCGGATGTCGGTCATAGACAGGTCCAGAGATGGTGGAAGAGTGGCGACTGTCAAGGAAGCCTCCTGGACCGCTGTCGGTGCAAGCCGTGAGCCGGGAGTCGGTGTAAGCCATGCGCAGGAAGAGTCGGGAGGATGCCGGTCCGCCTGGAGGGAGCCACCTGGACCGGTTCGCCTGAACCGGTTTGACTGGACTGGTGCACCTGGAGGGAGCCGCGGCTGGAAGGATAAAAAAAACTGTTGAGGCCGGCGTGGACGTCGGGATCACGGGAGGGCGTCGGGAGGGATCCGTCGGGAAGGGATTCGGCGTGGAGGACTGTCAGGCGAAGTCGCCAGGGAGTAATGGGAGGAGGTCTGTAGCGACTCGTGTTTTTGGCCCTGTCAGACTTTGGAAAATTCCTAAGAATAATTTCAGAGCTAGGCGTGATGACGGTGTGTGATTCCGAGGCCCGGTGTGCCCAGAATTAATTTTATAAAAATATTAAGTATTTTTTTACTATGCATGTGGCGGGGGTGCGTTTTCTCTTAAACGGTAGCTCAGAATAGAAATCTGAGGGCACGGTTGCGTCCGGAGCGTGCCGTTTACCCTAAACGGCGTGTAAACTTTGGTGGCGTGGGTCTGCTGTAGAAAAAGCCACTAGGGGCATTTTCGTAAATAAATGAAAAAGTTTATTTATGAGCGTCGGCTCAAATAACTTCTGAACGGAGTCTCGGATCGAAAATCTGAGTCCGCCGTTGCGTTCAGAACGGCGCGTTTACCCTAGGGGTGACCTAATCTCCTCCACGCCGGGAGGTCTGGTCGGGGGAGTTATTTTAATCAATTAAATTAATTAAATAATCAAGGGGAGCCAATCAAGCCCCCCCCCCCTCTTCTCCCACCTCCCGTACGCACGAAACCCTCTCACCTCCGTTCTTCGCCGACGATCCACCAAATCAAGCAAATGAAGCGTCGTCGGTCTCAGATCTTGACGGCGGACGCTCCTGGGTCGTGCAGCAGCAGCAGCGGAGCGTGCGAAGCTTCGGCGGTCTGCCAAAAGGTAAGCGGTTTGAGTTTTAAAATCCCGGATTCAATTTTGTGTTGTTTTTCTTCAAATTTTCGTAAGGGTTATGTAGTTCGGGTCCCGAGCTTTCCGAAACATGTTTCGGATCTAAATTTGGAGCACCGGGGTGCTCCCGGAAGTTTTCCGGCAGCGAGGGGCGGCGGAATCCGCCGGAGGCGCGGTGGTTTCCGGCGACGGCGCGGTGGTTTCCAGCGAGGCAGGCGGTGGTCCGGTCAGAATTTTCCGAGGGTTCTTTAAACCCCCGTAACTCACAAACCGTAAATCCGATTTGCGAGCCGTTTGCGGCAACGTGAAACTTGCGTCGAGACGGACCTCTTGAGACTCTTTAGAGAATTTTGTGAGTCGGGTTTTTTGTCCGGGGCCATGAAACGTTGAAAATAATAATAATATTTTATTATTTTCAACTTCGACCCGCCGTAACTTTTACACGGAGGGTCTGATTGACGTGTCGTCGATGATATTGTGATACTGATAGTAAGGAGGACTTTTCAGGATAGTTTCCGGGCGCTGGGACGGAGATCAGGATGTGGGCCCCACGAGGCTGCTTATGGGCGTTTACGGAGAAACGTGAGTTTTTCGTCGGGTGTCCGTTTTGAACGAACGAGTAGTTGATCCCGTGTGTTTTCCCGAGGGGATCGCAATGGTGCGATCTGCATGACGAGTTTCGGGAGCGTGGTGTGGGCCCCACCCGGGCTGGCTTCGGTGAATAATACATTTTTCACCGAGTGTCCGTTTGGGACGATCGAGTAGTCGATCCCATGTGTTTTTCCGATGGGACCGCAGTGGTATGATCCACTTGATGAGTTTCGGGATCGTAGTGTGGGCCCACACGGGCTAGCTACGGTGAATAGTGCCCATTTCACCGGTTGTCCGTTTCGGGCGAGTAAACAGCCTATCCTGCGTGTTTTTCCGCGTGAATCCCGATGGTGACCTTGGTATCGACCTTGGAGGTGCGCGGTGTGGCGTTGTGGCGGGTTGCTCGGGTTAGCGACGTTTGGACCAGCAGTGGTTGAGGGTACTCCCTTGGTTCGTTCCTACGAAGGTTCGCGCAGCATCACAACTTTAGTATAGGTTTGTGATCCTCTCGATGGGATGTTTTATCTCTTAGAGTTGCGGCATCCCTCCGGTAGGCCCGGAGCGGGATCCTCTAGCATCGTTTCCCTAGATCGGGTTTTTGGTATCGCTGTGACCACTTATCCACGGGCGGTGATCCCCTATCTAGCAGGTTAACCCCGTAGGGTTTGTGGCATCATCGGGAATATGATCCCCTACGCAGTGGGTCGTGCTCAGTAGGGTTGTGGCATCGTCGGGTATACGGTCCCCTACTCAGCATGAGGATTATAGTAGGGTTGCGGTATCGTTGGTTATACGATCCCCTACTCAGCGCGTGGTTTCTGTAGGGTTGCGGCATCGTCAGTTCAATCCCCTACAGCGCGAGATGTACCAGATAGGGTTTCGGTATCGTCGTGACCGTCGTGACACGGATAACGATCCTCTATCTGAGTGACGTGTTTCTGACGAGCGCCAGATCGGGTTATGATGTCCCCCAGCAGATCTTGTGAGTGATCCCCTATTTGTGAGATCTACGAATGCCAGATCGGGTTGTGGTATCCCCCAGCGGACCCTGGGAGTGATCCCCTATCTGTGAGATCTTCGTATACCGGTGTGGGTTCTGGTATCCCCTAACAGACCCTAGGAGCGATCCTCTATCCGAGGAGTTTGGTGTTTATGTTGTTTCAGCGAGGTTTCCCCAGTGACGATATCCGACGAGCGTGATCTCTCAAGTGAGCGTCTGAGATGTTTGTGTGGGACCCGATGGAGTGTATCTCTCGGACGAGTGTCATCTGAGATGACAGTGATCGTGGAGTGTGCTCTCCTGGTTGTGAACCGTTGCTGGTGATGAGGTCGGTACCTCATGTGGCTTGGTGCGTGAGCTGAGTATATCTGGATGTTTTTGGTATACATAAGAGCGTATATCTGAGCAGATGTTCATGGCATATGTATTGGCACATACGTGGGCAGATGTTCGAGATATATGTTTGGGCGTATACCTGAGCGGATGTTCAAGGTGTATGTATGGGCATACACCTGGATTGAGCTGACTGGTTGTGTTTAGCCGAGGATGGTCACGAGATGGAGTTTCTCTCTCGTATGGGTTCCCTCTGGCTGGGATGAGCGGACTGTTGCCTTTCAGTTGCTCTCTTTTGTTTTCGGTTTTTGGGGTGCTTACTGAGTATTGTTATACTCACCCCTACACGGGCTTTGCCCGCACATATTTGTGTCTTGTGCAGACCACAGGTCTTTCGACGGAGTCCTAGGAGGACCCGGAGCAGGCAGAGCTGAGTGAGCGGGACTGACCGTGGAGTCCTACCGGAGCTGTGCCGAGGGCTTTCCGGTGGTGCTTTTGGCAGCGTACCCCTTCTTCCGAGCAGGTTGGACGCCTTTGTAATTTTCTTTTGGTGGGCCCTGTTTTTCCTTTTTTGTACTGTTGTTGCACTCTGATTTGGGATAGATGTATGAATGCATTTTCTTTCCAGTTTCATATATCTCTGCACTGTTGCATGGAGGTGTATGTGGGTGCGTGTGTAAAGGTACCTTAGGCTAATGTCTCTCATGTATGTGATAGCCTACTCGACGCTAATCGTCAACCCCTGGCCTATTGGAGGCGGGCTTGGGGAGTCACGGCTCGAGCCCCGTTGGGTCGGGTCGCGACAGAGTGGTATCAGAGGAGGTTCCACCTTTGGGATCTCTGAGTGTAGTTGGTTTAGTTGTGAGTTTGGTTTGGGTTGCATAGCGGCAGTGTTATGATGTTTCGAGTTCGGCTTTCAGGCCAGGGACTCCAGTGTTGGTGCGGCGGCCGACGTATCCAAACATCAGGACTCTGATAACCTGCCTTTCGACTCGGGACATTCGTACACTGGTCGCAGGGAAATAACGGTACATACATCATATAGGGCGACACAAGGCGAAAAAGCCGTTTAGGGATGCGGCGCGAGGAGCGGCGTGAGGCGCAACTAAGGCGCATGCGCACATAATTAATTATATTCAGTTTTCAATAATATTTTAAATTTAAAAAAACTTAAATTCAATAAAAAAATGCAAATTAAAATAGATACTGATAATTTTTAACCAAAATCATAATCAAATAATCAATCCTTGAGAACCTAAACATCAAAATCATCATCAATGGAAGTTCCATCATTAATGAAAGCTTCCTAAACATCAAAATCATCATCAATTGAAGTTTCATCATTAATGAAAGCTTCATCGTCACTGTTGCACCCTTCATTTGACTCATATGCCTCTGAATCTTCCTCTTCAATATCATTCATCTCATCAACAACTCGTGCACGCTTTGTACCACCATGGGATTTGGAAGAAGTGGAAGTTGCTAAGTTTGATTTCGATCTGAAAGTATATTCGGGCTCTTCAATCCCAGCGGCAGCAGCATACGCACCCCGTGTTAAACCTACAGCACCCTCATCATTAAATACAAAGTCGTTATCAGCATCATCATCCTCTTCGATCCTCCCAATAAGTCATTCATTGCTATCACCAATCTCTTTGAGTGTAATGGGATCAATGGTGTCACGGATTTGAAATCGACGTTTCAATGCACGATTATATTTGATGTAGACCAAATCATTTAGTTTTTGTTGAGACAGCCTATTCCTCTTTTTGCTATGAAGCTGTAATATAAATTATAATTCAATTGTTAATATTATAAAGTTTATAATAATAAAGAAAATGCATTTAGAAAAAAAAAACTTACATGCTCAAATATGCTCTAATTTCTCTCACATCCCGATGCGCTGCAAGTGAGATTAAGAACCTTCAAAGCAAATTTTTGCAAGTTTGGGGTTGAAGATCCAAACATAGACCACCATTCAGCAGGAGCCTTCTTGTTCCAAAGTCTAATTGCCAAAGAATTTGCAAATAGACCCTCTGCCTCCTTGTACAAAGTGATTTCATCCATGATTTTTTCTTGAATCTCAAGGCTTGAAACGAGTCTTTGAATGGATTTAATTAATCCATCTTGTACTTCAAAATCCAATTGGATATTCGGATTTGAATAACAAAATTCAGGATTCAAGAAATACCCCGCAGCATGCAAAGGCTGATGAAGTTGAATCTCCCACCTACGATCAATAATAGTAAAAATTTCTTTGTACTTCTCTTCCTTCATCGAAAAAGCCCTCATGATTGCCTCTTTAGCCCTATCCATGGCTTCATAAATGTATCCCATCGGTGCCTTTTTCTCTCCATCAACCAATCTAAGCACTTTTACAAGTGGATTGGTCACTTTAAGACAATACAAAATAGAAGTCCAAAATGATGGCATCAATATGATTTTAGAAACTTGTTTGCCTTGAACTTCTTTAGCCCACTTGCTTCTTGCCCACCCATCCGATGTGAAAATTTTCCTCAAATTCTCCTTCTGCTTATGAATACTTGCCATTGTGAGGAAAGCGGTAGCAAATCTAGTTTTTGCGGGTCGAAGCAACTCCTTTTTCCTTGTGAATTCCCTCATTATATTCAACACCCCTGGACGAGTATATATGAAAGAGCTCAAAGAAGTTGCTCGTTTCAATGTCCGAATGCTTATGTCAAGTTTCCCAATATCCTCCAATATCAAATCCAAACAATGGGCTGTGCAAGGAGTCCAGTAAAGATTTGGATACTTTACCTCAAGCATTTTCCCTAAAAATAGGATTTAAAAAGAAAACGAAACAAACATAAATAAAATTCTTAATATGCATAACATAATGTATATGTATAAACTTATATACTAATAAGGTGGATATAAATAATACCTGCTAAAACATTTGAAGAAGCGCTATCAGTGACAACTTGAACAACATTTTCTGAACCAATACGTTCCACAAATTTGCTTAGCAATTCAAATATTTTGTCTCCATTTTTGCAAAATGATGAAGCATTGATTGAATCAACGAACATGGTCCCTTTGCGACAATTCACTAAGAAATTGATCAATGTTCTTTGCCTTTTATCTGTCCAACCATCAGACATAATTGTGCAACCATTTTTTGCCCAATCTTGTTCATGTTCTTCCATCATTGTCTTTGTGTGCGCCATTTCCTTATTTAACAATCGAACTCTCACCTCGTGATAGCTTGGTGGCTTCATTCCTGGACCAAATTGCCCAATTGCTTCAATCATGGGATGAAAGCTATCATATTTCACAGCATTGAAAGCTATTCTCACATCATACATCCATCTTGCAATTTGTGTACATGCTCTCTCTCGCATTTCTTTCTTGTGCTCTTCGGTTTTAGATGCATCTATGATCGTCTTTTGTTTTCCTTTCCTACCATGAACAATTTCTTCCGGGTCACGTGTAAAATATGTATCCATTGGTCCGATATTACACGGTGAATTAAATGATGACTTTCCCGCGGTAGTTCTTCCAGCTTTCAGATTGATCGTTTCAATGGCATCATCATCTTCATCTTCATCTTCATAATGAAAATCATCAGTATCTGGAAGTATGTTTCGTTGTTTCTTTTCTTCTTCCCTTTTTTTCATATGTTGTCTTATCTCTTCCTTCACGTGATTCGGACATTTCTTACAAGAAGTAGTATTTCTATATCCTCCAACCATGTGCTGTTTCATTCGACTAATACCTCCTCTTTTTGTTTCTAAACAGAAACTGCATGTTACTGAATCTATGTCGCCAGGATTTCCTTGATAAGCATACTTCCAAGCCGGGTCTTTTCTTACACTACTTGGAGTTGCACTAGTCGGTGTTTCAGCACGATTATCACTCATAATTTCACTGCTTGGTGGGTGCTGCAGCTGATGTTGATGGAAATAGAAGACCCGGAGTTGGAGCGAAAGATGAAAACAAGTGAGAATGAGACATAAATAGAGAAAAATTGAAACAGAGGTTGAATAATAAGAGATAGGAATATAAATAACCTTTTGGCTGTAGAAGAATGTAGCGTGCTGCTATTTCAACAAGTGCAGCGAGGTCCAGCGAGATGCAACAAGGTCCAGTGCAGCGAGGTGCAGGTGCAACGTGGTGGCGAGCATCCAGGAAAGCGAGATGTCGGTGCAACGAGGTGTGTGATGCAGCGCAGCAATGGCAGTGTAGAGAGTGGTACAGCAAGGTCAGCGTGGTGGAGAGTGGTGCAGCGAGGAGAGTGGTGCAGCAGCAAAAAATTGATGTGCAGTGTTATGCGGGGAGGTGTTGTTCTGTGCGGCGAGGAGAGTGGTGCAGCAGCAAAAAAATTGTCGTGCAGTGCTGTGCGGGGAGGTGTGAGATATTTATATTGTTTTATGTTATGTTTATTTATTAATATATTAAATGTGTTAACTAAAATTTAATAGGTGAAGTGAAGGGAACAATTCCCGAGCGTCGCAACTCGTCCCTTCCCCGATTTCCAGTGGCGACTGGCCTGGGTCCCTCCCCGATATTCTTCATCCACCGCGTCCACCGTTCCTTCCCCGATTTCCGCCAGTCACTGCGTCGTTCGGGTCCCTTCCCCGATTTCCGCCGGTCACTGCTCCCTTCCTTCCCTGATTTTGAGTTGTGTCCCTTCCCCGATCTCAGCCAGCCGATCGCGCCCTCACCCACCCACCCCCGATCTCGTCACCGCCGCTTGTACACCCACGATCTCGGCCGCCACCCACTATCACGTCGCTCGCCCCCCATCTCCGCTGTCGCCCTGCTGTGTCGCCCCCGGTCCCATCGGCCACGATGCGCCTTACTGCGCCTGGCGCTTTTAGCGCCCCTCTGTTTGGCGCGAGAGCGTGCGCCTTTGGCGCACCTCGGTGAGGCCGCACGGCCTCACCACTTTTGAGGCGCAGAAGGTGCGCCTCCCCTCGCCTCGCGCCAAGGCGGGGTGAGGCGAGCGCCTTTAACAACACTGGGCTGGGTTTTGGGTTTTTCCTTGTCCTTCTTGAGTCAGCTCTCCAGATATACTCTTTAACTGTTGTGCGTCTTGATTGTATTTCAGGATGCCTCCACGACAACCGCCAGCAGTGGTTCCGCAGCGTGGTTGTGCTGACAATCTGCCCCGAGTAGAGGCCTTGGGGCAGGGTGCAGGTTCTGAGACTGGACCTCCAGGTGGTCCGCCCGAGGGGCCACCACTTGTCGAGCAGCTGGTTGTGCCTGCAGGGCAGAATGAGGTTGCACGCAGGCTGAGTGCGCTGCACGAGTTCCAGGGACAGCGACCTCTGAGGTTTTGGGGTGATCCAGACCCCCAGGCAGCTGATGACTGGCTTGAGGCAGTCACCTGAGTTTTCCGCCTGGTGAGGACACCTCCTTATTAGATGGTGGTCCTAGCGGCGAGCCTTCTGCATGGTTCGGCTGGGCGATGGTGGAGCCTAGTGACGCAGTCCCATGACGAGGAGACGCTCACGTGGGCAGAGTTTGAGCAGCTCTTCAGGGAAGAGTTCTATCCAGTGACGTTGAGGTCGGTGCGGATCCAAGAGCTTCTGCAGCTTCAACAGGGGGGCATGACCTTGTCGGAGTACTCAACGAGGTTTACAGACCTGTCGCGCTACTCTCTGGATATGGTTCTGTTCTTTAGGGCTCGAACCTTCGAGCAGGGCTTACGCAGAGACATCCGGGCAGGTGTGGTTTCCTTGTGCTTGCCCACCTATGCTGGAGTGCTGGAGCGGGCCTTGGTGGTGGAGAGCTTTCTGGCCGAGCAGATCCCATCTGTTAGTGCTAGGCACGTGAGAGTTGAGACCTCGTCAGCCGGTTCTGTAGCTGGTAGCCAACGACGGACTCAGGGGTCCAGACGTATGCAACGTTTCAGGAGGCTACCTCAGGATGGAGGATCTGAGGCTTAGGGCTCTCACGGTTCTCAGGTCGGTTTTGTTCAGCCATAGGAGAGGCGGTGTTATGCTTGCGACGGCCGAGGACATCTTGCTAGGGAGTGTCCGACCCGTCGTGCAGCAGAGAGGGAGTCGGTTGACAAACCGCCTTGGCAGAGGCAGCGTCTCGAGTATGGCGGTCCGCAGGGCGGCAGATGAGGCGACGGAGCGGGTGCAGCAGCGGGAGGTGGTAGGCGGTATCAGGTGCCACCACCACCACCCCCAGGTGGTCCACGCCAAGCTCAGGGAGCTGAAGGGCGAGGGCGAGGACAGCTGCAGGCCTTGGAGGTTGTTGACCCAGAGGCTCCGCGAATGGATGGAAGTACGCTCTGTGTCCTTTCTACTTTCTGCAGTAGTTTTGATCGACACTGTTAAGTTGTACTCTCTCCTTTTCGTTGCTTGTTTGAGGTTTGTTCAGGGCGTGGGTAAGACCCTAGTGTGGGAGTCCCAGTCGAGAGTTCAGTTGCTTTCCCCCGTACTTATGGTTTTTCGGGGACGAAAAGTCCTAAGGTGGGAAGGATGTACCGACTCACGTTTTTGACCCTATCAGACTTTGAAAAATTCCTACCAATAATTCTAGAGCTAGGCGTGATGACGGTGTGTGATTCCGAGGCGCGGTGTGCCCGGAATTAATTTTATAAAAATATTGAGTATTTTTTTACTATGCACGTGGCGGGAGTGCGTTTTCTCCTAAACGGTAGCTCAGAACAGGAATCTGAGGGCACGGTTGCATCTGGAACGTGCCGTTTACCCTAGACGGGGTGTAAACTTTGTTGGCGCGGGTCTGCTACGATAAAAGCCACCAGGGGCATTTTCGTAAATAAATAGAAAAGTTTATTTATGAGCGTCGGCTCGAATAACTTCTGAACGGAGTCTCGGATCGAACATATGAGCCCGTCGTTGCGTTTAGAACGGCGCGTTTACCCTAGGGGCGACCTAATCTCCTCCGCACCGGGAGGTCTAGTCGGGGGAGTTATTTTAATCAATTAAATTAATTAAAAAATCAAGGGGAGCCAATCAAGCCCCCCCTCTCTTCTCCCACCTACCGTACGCACGAAACCCTCCTCCCACCTCCGTTCTTCGCCGACGATCCGCCAAATCAAGCAAATGAAGCGTCGTCGGTCTCAGATCTTGAGGCGGACGCTCCTGGGTCGTGCAGCAGCAGCAGCGGAGCGTGCGAAGCTTCGGCGGTCCGCCAAAAGGTAGGGGGTTTGATTTCAAAATACCAAATACCGTTTTTGTGTTGTTTTTCTTCAAATTTTCATAAGGGTTGTGTAGTTCGGGTCCCGAGCTTTCCGAAACATGTTTCGGATCTGAATTTGGAGCACCGGGATGCTCCCAGAAGTTTTCCGGCGGCGAGGGGCGGCGGCAACGCGGCGGCGACGCGGCGGAATCCGGCAGCGGCGCGTTGGTTTTCGGCGGCGGCGTGGTGGTTTCCGGCGAGGCAGGCGGTGGTCCGGCCAGAATTTTTCAGGGGTTCTTTAAACCCTCATAACTCACAAACCGTAAATCCGATTTGCGAGCCGTTTGCGGCGACGCGAAGCTTGCGTCGAGACAAACCTCTTGAGACTCTTTAGAGAATTTTGTGAGTCGGGTTTTTGGTCCGGTGCCATTAAACATTGAAAATAATAATAATATTTTATTATTTTCAACTTCGACCCGCCGTAACTTTTACACGGAGCGTCCGATTGACGTGTCGTCTGTGACATTGTGATCCTAATAGTAAGGAAGACTTTTCAGGATAGTTTCCAGGCGTTGGGACGGAGATCAGGATGTGGGCCCCACGAGGCTGCATTTGGGCGTTTACGGAGAAACGCGACTTTTTCGTTGGGTGTCCGTTTTGGACGAACGAGTAGTCGATCCCGTGTGTTTTTCCGAGGGGATCGCAATGGTGCGATCTGCTTGATGAGTTTCGGGAGCGTGGTGTGGGCCCCACCCGGGCTGGCTTCTGTGAATAATACATTTTTCACCAGGTGTCCGTTTGGGACGATCGAGTAGTCGATCCCGTGTGTTTTTCTGAGGGGACCGCAGTGGTATGATCCGCTTGATGAGTTTCAGGATCGTAGTGTGGGCCCCACACGGGCTAACTATGGTGAATAGTGTCATTTTCACCGGTTGTCCGTTTCGGGCGAATAAACAGTCTATCCTGCGTGTTTTTCCGCGTGGATCGCAATGGTGGCCTCGGTATCGGCCTTGGAGATGAGCGGTGTGGCGTTGTGGCGGGTCGCTCAGGTTAGCGACGTTTGGACCAGCAGTGGTTGAGGGTACTCTTTTGGTTCGTTCCTACGAGGGTTCGCGCGGCTTCACAACCTTAGTATAGGTTTGTGATACTCTCGATGGGATGTTTTATCTGTTAGAGTTCTGGCATCCCTCCGGTAGGCCCGGAGCGGGATCCTCTAGCATCGTTTCCCTAGATCGGGTTTTTGGTATCGTTGTGACCGCTTATCCACGGGCGGCGATCCCCTATCTAGCAGGTTAACCCCGTAGGGTTTGTGGCATCATCGGGAATATGATCCCCTACGCAGTGGGTCGTGCTCCGTAGGGTTGTGGCATCGTCGGGTATACGATCCCCTACTCAGCATGAGGATTATAGTAGGGTTGCGGTATCGTTGGTTATACGATCCCCTACTCAACGCGTGGTTTCTGTAGGGTTGCGGCATCGTCAGTTCAATCCCCTACAGCGCGAGATGTACCGGATAGGGTTTTGGTATCGTCGTGACCGTCGTGACACGGATGACGATCCTCTATCTGAGTGACGTGTTTCTGACGAGCGCCAGATCGGGTTATGGTATCCCCCAGCGGATCCTGAGAGTAATCCCCCATCTGTGAGATCTACGAATGACAAATCGGGTTGTGGTATCCCCCAGCAGACCCTGGGAGTGATCCCCTATCTGTGAGATCTTCGTATACCAGTGTGGGTTCTGGTATCCCCTAGCGGGCCCTAGGAGCGATCCCCTATCTGAGGAGTTTGGTGTTTATGTTGTTTCAGTGAGGTTTCTTCAGTGACGATATCCGACGAGCGTGATCTCTCGGGTGAGCGTCTGAGATGTTTGTGTGGGACCCGATGGAGTGTATCTCTCAGACGAGTGTCATCTGGGATCACAGTGATCGTGGAGTGTGCTCTCCTGGTTGTGAATCGTTGCTGGTGATGAGGTCGATACCTCGTGTGGCTTGGTGTATAAGCTGAGTATATCTTGATGTTTTTGGTATACGTAAGAGCGTTTGTCTGAGCGGATGTTCATGGCATATGTATGGGCGTATACCTAGGCAGATGTTCGAGATATATGTTTGGGCGTATACCTGAGCGGATGTTCAAGGTGTATGTATGGGCATACAACTGGATTAAGCTGACTAGTTGTGTTTAGCCGAGGATGGTCACGAGATGAAGTTTCTCTCGTCTAGGTTCCCTCTGGCTGGGATGAGCGGACTGTTGCCATTCAGTTGCTCTCTTTTGTTTTGGGTTTTTGGGGTGCCTACTGAGTATTGTTATACTCACCCCTGCACGAGCTTTGCTCGCACATGTTTGTGTCTTGTGCAGACCACAGGCCTTTCGACGGAGTCCTAGGAGGACCCGGAGCAAGCGGAGCCGAGTGAGCGGGACTGACCGTGGAATCCTACCGGAGCTGTGTCGAGTAGCTTTCCGGTGGTGCTTTTGGCAACGTACCCCTACTTCCGAGCAGGTTGGACGCCTTTGTAGTTTTCTTTTGGTGGGCCCCATTGCCCTTTTTGTACTGCTGTTGCACTCTGGTTTGGGATAGATGTATGCATGCATTTTCTTTTCAGTTTTATATCACTGCACTGTTGCATGGAGGTGTATGTGGGTGCGTATGTAAAGGTATCTTAGGCTAATGCCTCTCATGTGTGTGATAGCCTACTCGGCGCTAGTCGCCAACCCCTAGCCTATTGGAGGCGGGCTTGGGGAGTCACGGCTCGAGCCCCGTTGGGTCGGGTCGCGACAAGGTCGGCCAAGCGCGCTGGGAGGGCGGGGGCGTCGCGCGGGGAAGCGACGCAGGGAGGCGTCGCGATGAAGGGCGGGGTCGTCGCGATGGAGGGCCGCCGGGGGGGCGCGGGAGGTGTCGCGCGCAGAAGAGGGCCGCCGGGGGGGCGCGGGAGGCGCCGCGAGCAGAGGAGGACCGTCGGGGGGGGCCGCGGGAGGCACCGCGTGCAGAGGAGGAGGACCGCCGTTGGGGGGCCGTTGAAGGCCGGGGGCGAACGGCGCAGGGTGTCGGGCAAGAGCGCCGCTGGAGGGCCACTGGAGGGGCCGCAGAGGGCAGACCGAGGAGGGAGGGGGTTGCCGCGTAAAGCAGACCTAGGAGGGAAGGATGCCACTTAGGGCGGAGCCGGGAAAAAATAGAGGGAGGGCTCGGAAATCGAGTTACCTCTGATACCATGTAGATTGAGAAAACCCCCTTACCTTCAAGGTGAGGCGGAGGCCTTCTTTTATAGATTGAGAAAAAGGAATACACAAAGGAGTATTCCGATGTGGGACTCGGAAATACCCATAATAATAAAAAGAATAAAAAAAGAGGGTTTAACAATTTTATTATATCAACTCTTACTATCCACCTAAAAGAAAGTAAAACCATGCAAATCTCACACATAACACAAAGAGTGAGAACAAGGATCCCCTACCTCAAAGAAGTATTCTGATCTCGCTACGCACCACAAGGCGAAGAAGAAACCGTCTGCAAACCACAACCGCGTAAGGAAACCCTAAATCAACCTGAACCACACCAAAGGGTTGTCAAAAACGCACCACAACACACCCCAAACCAAAACCACAATGTCAAGGCGAATCTCATAGAGAAGAACGCAAGAAACAACTACAGAAGGGAGGTCTTTTCATCGATCGCCAACGAACAACCAGAACACAAGGATCGAGGCGAGGGAAGATGAGTTGGAAGATCCACCAAAATCGCCTAGGGTTTTTCCCACAACTGAGAGAGAGATGAGCGGCCGAATGAGAGGAGAATCAACCGAACTAGGTTTATAAACAACCTATAACTCGCCCGATTTACGACGTAAATTACAAGTTTACGCCATAAATTCCACGGGTCCGAAAAACTTATGTCGTAAAACCAACCTTTAGGTCGTAAAAACCTCGAAACCTCAACTTCCGCCAAAAAACATCGCGTCTAGGGATTAATTGATTTATGTCGTAAATCTACATCTTACGGCGTAACCCGTTTTACGTTATACACCTCAGCCGCATGCAAGCCGTAAACCAGCCGGCTACACAAGCCATAAACCACCGTTTTACGGCGTAAACCCCTTCTTTACAGTTTTATTTACACATTAATTCTTGAAGATAGATCTGCTTGTGTTTTGGGTTGTTTTCCGCTGCAAATGATCATTGGATGATCATACGAAACTCATCAAAAAATTGCTTCTAATCCGGTTTTTCATAAATACACCAAGCATATTGAAGACAGACGGTCGCTTTATTCAGCATCACTTTGAGAGGAACTACCCGACGCACGATCTCAAGCTAGCTGCAGTTGTTCATGCTTTACGCTGTTGGAGACACTACCTGTTGGGAGAGCATTTTGTAGTTTTCACACACCACAAAAGTCTCAAGTATATCTTCACTCAGCGTGACCTGAATTTGAGACAACGAATGTGGGTTGAGTACCTTCAGTCTTTTGACTTTGAGCTTGCCTACACACCTGGGAAGGGCAACGCAGTGGGTGATGCGTTGAGCAGGAGGACTCAGGTACAGGCAGTTCAGGAGGCCAGCATTGAGTGGCAGCTTATGCCTCTGTTTTCTGAGATGCATTTGGAGGTACACGACAGACAGGGGCAGACATTTCTTCTGTAACTGTTACCTCTACTCTTCTTGACCGAGTGCGAATGAGGCAGCTATCAGATTATGAAGGTCCAGTCCTCTGGGAAAGTGTCAGGAGAGGACCCTATTCCTAGATGGACCATAGACGAGAATGAGATCTTGCGTTTTCATGAGCGCGTATGGGTGTCAGCAGACATACGCGAGGAGCTGATGCGGGACTTTCACTCCTCAGTTTGGACAGTTCATCCTGACGTCACTAAGATATATCGTGATCTACACCGTCGGTATTGGTGGCCAGATATACTTATGAATGTATCATTTAAATATTGTAGCCACATTCTCATGTTATGAATCGCGTTCTTTTTATGATTTTCCTCATGTTTTCCCTTGCTCACGCCATAATGATATTCCTCAAGTTCTTATTGATTCCCCCCAAGATCATATGTAAATTGTTTCTCTTGCTTTCCCTTACTAGGGATTATGCTCACACTTTCCTTTGATGTATGTACCTAAGTTATGAGATGCATTAAATGTACTTAGTATGAACCTTTTAAGAACACTTTCAAGTGGATTAGAATAATTTGTTATGTTTTCATGTATTATTCACCTTTTTTTCCAAGAAACTAAACTTTAAAAGATCCTCTATTTGTACAATTTAATGAAAAGTTATGTAATAAAAAGACGAGATTCCATAAAATCACTATTGGAAAAAGGGTTATACAAATAGTTTCAAATTGCTAGTATAGGGTATGAAACCATTGGTATAGCCTATACCAATGATTTCATAAACTGTTGGGAATAACCTCATTGGTATTGGGCTATACCAACAATTTTGGGAAAACATTGACAAAAATGCCTATACCAACGGTTTCCAAACCATTTGTTTATTGAAATGAAAATGGTTTGTAAATGGATAGTATAACTATACTACAAATGTAAGAATCTAGATCTTCTTTTCAGGTATATTTTCCTTTTTCTGGTGTTTTTGAGGAAAAATAGGAGTTTTCTGGAAATTTTTTAAGTACACGCCGTGTACTTTATTAAGTACAAGTCGTGTACTCGATTACCGCAGGTAGTCGGGTGCTGGCCGTGTCACGGCCATGCACACGGCCGTGTGTGGTGACCTGGAGACCACCTAATGCAGGGGCCGGTAAAGGCAAGTACACACCGTGTACTTCTAAAGTACACGCCGTGTACTTTCTTTTTTTTCATTAAACGTACTGGGGTCGCGTCTGACGGACAGAAACACCTCCTTCTAGGTATGTCTCGTCCGGGAGAAACCGTACGGCCGAGATCTTTCCCCGAGCCCCCGATCGAGCGTCCGTTCTCCGAATCAACCGTCGTCGATTGCGTTGGGATCGCCACGGTAAGCTCTTCCTTCTGCTAGATCTTCGTTTCCTGATTCCTCTTTCTCAAGTTATCTTCGATTGAACGTTTTGAGCGTTTTTGTAAATCTACGGTGTTCTTGGGCGATTCAAGGCTTGAGATTCACGTATAACGATCCTACAACACCAAGGTAGGTGGTTTGTGACTTTCCGTAGATAGTCTTTGAATTTTATGTGCAAAAGTGCCCAACACCCATGATCGGGGTATTGCGTGTTTACGGTTTTAACCCTGTTAATTGTCTGTTATGCTTGTATGCTTGAGTAGAGGTTAAATGAATGTGAATAGGGTTAATTGCTATGTTTTGGAAGTGTTTTCCCATGCATGTTTTGGTTATGACCGTTTGGTCTTGCTTAGCCTGTTAAGCTGCCTTGTTTGTTCTCATGCCTAGTATTGTTAGGATGAAGTGATTGTTTATTTGACATGCTGTTATGTCATAGACTGGTTAGCCAAGTAGTTCTTGAGGTTTACTTTGGCCGCTTTGCATTACTATGCTCGTTTGACTTACACAGGGCCATGAGAATGGACTAAGGGTTTCTCCAGAGTGTCTGTTTTTATTGTACGATGCGAGACTACAGGGGGAATTAACGTAAGTGCTTCCTCAAAGTGTCTGTAGTTCCTCGACGCGGGTCACAGGGGGAATGAGACGTAAGTGCTTCTCCAGAGCACCTTTTAGTTACCGATACGAGACTATAGGGGGAATTGACGGTGAGTGCTTCCTTTTATGTGCAAAAGTGTCCAATACCCTTGATCGGGGTATTGCGTGTTTACGGTTTTAGCCCTGTTAATTGTCTGTTATGCTTGTATGCTTGAATAGAGGTTAATTGAATGTGAATAGGGTTAATTGCTATGCTTTGGAAGTGTTTTCTCATGCATGTTTTGGTTATGACCTTTTGGTCTTGCTTAGCCAGTTGGGCTGCCTTATTTGTTCCCATGCCTAGTATTGTTAGGATGGAGTGATTGTTTATCTGACATGTTGTTATGTCGTAGACTGGTTAGCCAAGTAGTTCTTGAAGTTTATTTTGGCCGCTTTGCATTGCTATGCTCGTTTGACTTACACAGGGCCGTGAGAACCTGGTGTAGTAGACCATAGGGAGAATGGACGTAAGGGTTTCTCCAGAGTGTCTGTTTTTATTGTACGATGCGAGACCACAGGGGGAAATAACGTAAGTGCTTCCTCAGAGTGTCTGTAGTTCCTCGACGCGGGCCACAAGGGGAATGAGACATAAGTGCTTCCCCAGAGCACCTTTTAGTTACCGATACGAGACTATAGGAGGAATTGACGGTGAGTGCTTCCTCAGAGAGTCTATACTAAAGCTGAACCAGAGGGGTTAGACTGTGTGTACTTCCCATAGGGTTGCTTGTGTTTGCTAGGTAGGACCAGAGGGGATTAGGCTGTGAGTACATCCCAGAGGGTTACCTGTTTGTGATTATCTGCTTACTTGATATGTGGTGTTTGAATGATTTGAAACTGTAGGAATGTTTACTGTTGAGTACTTTCTTGTTTACTGCTTCTTTTGTTTATTGTCTGCCATGTATATATTCACTGACTGTTAGGCACAGATCTCTTGGTGATTGCCTACTGGGATTTAGTCTCACACCCTGTTTAGGTCATGCTTTTGGACCCAAACAGATTATATTGTTGCAGGTATAGATAAGGGCAAGCGCCCTTCTACTTCAGGTACTTGACTGCTTTGGAGCTGGAGAGCGTGGGACCAAGCTGATGCTTGCGATGCTGAGGAGTTGTTTACTGTTTTCTTTCGTACTTTGGTTTAGTACTGTATTTCAGCATTGTGACGTGTTTGGCTGCTTTCCTAAACATAAGTATCATGCATCATTATATATGTGCTCCAACTGCGCATTACCTTCAGTCTTCCGTTGTTTACTGTTGTATGTCATTATTACTGCTTCTGCTATTGTTATATATTTCTCTTATGTTGTGTTACTCTACCAATGAGGGCATAGTTTCTCAACTATCACACCCAAGGCCCTCGCTGCTAGTCGGCAGTCTCTGGCGTTAGGGGAAATGCGGTTGAGGCCATGTGACCAACCGGGTACTGGGCGGCTTCCGGAACCGGGAAGTTACAAAGTGGTATCAGATGAATTCTTTTCTTTTTGACTTACTGTTTGGAGCCTATAGTCAAGGATAGGACGGAAATAGGTACTTGGTAATAAGTTGGGCTCGAGAGTAGCTAACCCGTGTACAGGGAAAAGCCAATTTGCCTCGTTTATTGCAATTTTCTGGTTTTGCAATTTTACGGTTGATTTGATTTCACCGTTGGGTGATTCACATGTTTTGTGCTGTTATTGTTAATATTATTGAGGTTTTATTTCTGTTGCAACCCGATGAGATAAGGATATGTCATCTCATGCATCATATAGACACTTACTAAAAATCACATGTCATGCATTCTGGTCATTCTATTTAGGGTGCATTAGCGATTGCATGTTGTTGTGATAGATGTTGTGCTAGATATTGCATGCTGTTGTGCTAGATATGCATGCTGTTGTGATAGATGTTGTGCTAGATAAAGTACATGTTGTTTGATAGGGTATTGATTTGTGTTGGGTTTTGTTTGAATGAACACCAAACTTTGGTTCTTGAGGTGTTATGGGCCCACATGGATCGGAATTTGGTGGATCATTGCCTTGTTTTTCTTGTATATGACATGTAAGAGATATCAAGCTTTGATTCACAGGGAGTATGGGCCCTCACGGATCGAAATTTGGCACTTTAATGTTCATTTCAGTGTTTTCTGGGCTTTCGGAGTAGTTTCTGAGGCTTACTGTCCGGAAAAACCCAGAATACACGCCGTGTAGTTTTAAATACACGCCATGTGTTCTTCTGTTCGGGAAGAAACTGTTTTTCTTAAGTACACACTGTGTACTCTATGTACACGCCGTGTAATCTCTAACCGTGTCATTGGCCGTGTGGGCAGAGACACGGGGTTGGGAGAATTTTGGTGGGACACGCCGTGTACCGGACGTACACGCCATGTGTTTAGACCATGTGTCTGCCCATGTGACTAACGACACAGATGGAGAAAAACTTAAGCAATACACGTCGTGTCAGTCTTGAACACGTCGTGTAGTGTAATCCCTGAAATCCGGTCGTGTAACTAACAACACGGGTCGGTGGAAATCCTTTAGTACACGCCGTGTCCGGCTGGAACACGCCGTGTAGTGTGAGTCGTGTATCCGGCCGTGTCACTAACAACACAGATCGGTAAAGCTCATCTAGTACACGTCGTGTCTAGCACAAACACGCTGTGTAGTCTTGTTCTAGGAGAACCGTGTAGCTTAGTCGTGTAGAAGGACTCGGGCAGGGGAAGAGGATTAAAGTACACGTCGTGGGTTAGAACAACGCGCCGTGTGTTTGGGGTGTTACGCGACCAGTTTTGGCAGAAGTACACGCCCATGTGAAAGGCTTAAGGGAATACGTCGTGTAGTTAAGTATACACGCCGTGTATCCATGTTTTGTAAAACTTGAATGTTTTCTTTCTCTTGTTCCCTTCTTACCCTTCCAGTTTTCAGTCCTTGATAATCTTGATCAAGTGTGTGTTTGACCTTGCAGAGTCATGTCACCGAGACGTCCTCCGGTTGTACGCGAGTTGCAAGGCAGTGATCAGACACCGGACATGGCTGATCAGGGACTTCCAGCAGATCCTCCAGTTGTGTCAGTCTTGGCACCAGCCGTCATTCCGAACACAGGTGCTAACGCACAGTTCCGAGAAGGCTTTATGAGGTTCATGCAGACCTTCCGCGGAGTACCGCATCCTGCCCCGTCTATGGCAGAGCTGACGTGGGTTTTCCAACAGCACCATCCTCCCACCTTCACAGGGGGATGAGGACCCCAGGCTGCAGAGTCATGGTTAGAAGTCATGCTTTCGATCTTCGAGCATCAGGAGACGCCTCCAGAGAGGAGGGTGAAACTCGCTACCTACATGCTTCGGGATTCCGCCAAGAGATGGTGGGATGTGATCTCACAAGCGGGACGCCAGCAGGTCATGGCCTGAGATGAGTTCCAGCGTGCCTTCTACGATTACTTTTATCCGGAAACCTTAAGGGTCGATCGAGCCCGAGAGTTCATGAATCTGAAGCAGGGTTCTCTTTCCGTTATAGAGTATTCTTCTTGCTTCACTGAGCTGCAGCATTTCACGCCTATTCCAGGAGGTGATGAGTTATTCCTAGCAAGGAAGTTTGAGGACGGTCTGAGGCACAACATCCGATCGCAGGTGAACATCGTCAGGTTGACTTCCATCACTTCTATAGTCAACCAGGCGCTGATCACGGAGCGCAATTTGAGGGATTCTGGAGTTGTGAGCCAGGGCGGTTCGACATCCGGAATTAGTATCACTCCTACTGACAGCAGGAAGCGTCGCAAGGGGTCTTCGCGCGGTGATCCAAGGAGGCGAGACACTTCTTCTGGTAGTCAGGTGGTGTGTTACCAGTGCGGGAAGAGCGGGCATACGAGGCCACATTGCTCGAGAGACCCAGTGGAGTGTCGATCTTGCGGCAAAATGGGTCATCTTCAGCGTTTCGGTCAGATCTTATCACCAGCAGCTGGTGACAGGGGTTCTTCTATGACTCCTCATACAGGAGCAGCGCCACCAGTTTCTCATCAGTTTGGGAACTTGAGTTCTTCTGGCCGTTTAGGCCGAGGTGGAGGTCGCGGCCGTGGTAGTAAGTCACCAAGCTTTCAGCGACAACGGGGTGGATCAGCTCAGAGTGGTCAGGCAGGGTCACAGAGTCGCGGTGCAGGTCAGACTTTTGCAGTGGAGCAGACCTAGCAGGAGCAGGATCCCAGACCCTCTACAGTTCGAAGTACGATCTTAGTTGCCTCAGTTTTAGCTTCTGCTCTTTTCGATACAGGGGCTTCCCATGGCTTTATATATGTTGTTATTGTGAAGAGTCTTGGGCTCTGTATCTTTTCTTCTGCTGTTATCATGATGTTAGACACTCCGTTGGGGGCTAGAACGGTTGGTGTACTTCAGTGCAAAAAGTGCATTCTTGAGGTTGTTAGGTGTCACTTCTTATGAGACCTTTATGTCCTAGAGATGACAGGCTATGATGTCATTCTCAGAATGGACTGGTTAGTTCCCTTCCAGGCAGTTGCCGGTTGCTATCGCCGTAGGGTGAGTTTCACGTCACCAGAGGGCGGATCGTTTCTTCACAAGGGCGAATGGGATGTTCATGCAAGCAGAGCGGGACTCGAGCATCATGGGTTGGGAGGAGTTACAGCCCAGATTGCTAGTCTATATCTGGATGACCAGGGGACTTCATAGATGGACTTTCTTCCAGTAGTGGATCGTTTCAGAGATGTCTTTCCAGAGGACTTTTCAGGTTTGCCTCCGGAGCGAGAGGTAGACTTTTCTATTGAGCTCGTGCCAGGAACGGCACCGTTGTCCATTCCTCCTTATAGGATGGCTACACCGGAGTTGCAGGAGCTCAAGAAGCAATTGAAGAAGTTGCAGGCAAAGGGTTTCATCCAACCCAGTACTTCTCCTTGGGGTTCGCCTGTCCTGTTTGCGAAGAAGGCGGACGGCACCCTCCGATTTTGTGTGAATTATCGAAAGCTGAACTAGTTGACGGTCAAGAACCGATATCCCTTGCCGAGAATTGATGATCTCTTTGATCAACTTCGAGGAGCCCGGGTGTTCTCAAAGATTGACTTGAGATCTGGTTACCATCAGTTGCACGTTAGACCATCTAATATACCTCTTACAGCCTTCCGGAGCAGGTATGGTCTATACGAGTATGTGGATATGTCGTTCAGTCTCACGAACGCGCCTGCAGTTTTCATGGCACTGATGAACCGAGTGTTCCATCCATACTTGGATTCTTTCGTGGTGGTCTTCGTGGACGATATCTTGGTGTACTCACACTTAACACGACCATGCCACCCATCTTGAGATCGTTTTGAGTACACTGAGAGAGCATCGGTTATATGGTAAGCTCTCAAAATGTCACTTTTGGATGAACCAGATTCACTTCTTGGGTCATGTTATCTCAGAGACAGGAGTATCAGTAGACCTAGAGAAAGTGAAAGCAATAGTTTCCTAGGAGCAGCCGAAGAACGTCTTTGAGGTACGAAGTTTTCTAGGGCTGGCTGGATACTACAGACGTTTCATACAAGATTTTTCACGCTTAGCAGCGCCACTGACGGACCTGACTAAGAAGGGTGTGAAATACTTGTAGACAGATTCTTGTGAGTCAGCCTTTCAAGAGCTGAAAGGGAGGTTGACTTCAGCACCGATACTAGTTTTGCCCGAGCCGGGAAAAAGCTATACTGTTTATTGTGATGCTTCAGGTATTGGTCCGGGAGCGGTGCTTATGCAGGGAGGAGGAGGAGTCGCGTACGGGTCTCGGCAGTTGAGGCCACATGAGAGGAACTACCCGACGCACGATCTCGAGCTGGCAGCATTTGTTCATGCTTTACGCTGTTGGAGACACTGCCTGTTGGGAGAGCATTTTGTGGTTTTCACCGACCACAAAAGTCTCAAGTATATCTTCACTCAGCGTGATCTGAATTTGAGACAACGAAGGTGGGTTGAGTACCTTCAGTCTTTTGACTTTGAGCTTGCCTACACGCCTGGGAAGGGCAACGCAGTGGCTGATGCGTTGAGCAGGAGGACTCAGGTACAGACAGTTCAGGAGGCCAGCAGTGAGTGGCAGCTTATGGCTTTGTTCTCTGAGATGCATTCAGAGGTGCACGACAGACAGGGGTAGACGTTTCTTTCTTTTGTAGCTGTTACCTCTACTCTTCTTGACCGAGTGCGAATGAGGCAGCTATCAGATTCTGAAGGCCTAGTCCTCCGGAAAAGTGTGTCAGGAGAGGACTCTATTCCTGAATGGACCATAGGCGAGGATGAGATCTTGCGTTTTCACGGACGCGTATGGGTGTCAGCAGACATACGCGAGGAGCTGATGCGGGACTTTCACTCCTCAGTTTGGGCAGTTCATCCTGGCGTCACTAAGATGTATCGTGATCTACACCGTCGGTATCGATGGTCAGGCATAAAGAGAAATGTTGTTAGTTTTCATGAACGTTGGTCAGGTTATCCAACTCGGGTGGGGCACGTAAAGAAATAACATAAACATACATGATATATGGATAACACATAATACCCAACCTATGGGTTCACAACAACTGCACTAGCGCACACTATCACACCACCACTGCACTACACATCAAACATCACAACTGTTGCCACCACTACATGCAACACACCACACCACCACACAAGCCACACAACATTTATTACTTTCATTTACAAGTTCACCACTTTCCAAGTATAACAAGTTTCACTTTCATTATTAAGCCACTTCATTTACATTTACACAGTCCATCTTTCATTTATTCACTTCATTTAAGTCATTTACCAAATATCAATTTCCACCCCATTCAAATTCATTTACCGCATCATAATTTATTCCATGGCTAATCGAGAAACTAACACAACCACACCGCACAACTCACCCATCTCACAGAACCACCGCCACAGCGCCACATCGTCCAAGCCAACTCATCACAACAACCACGCATTGCACATCCCAAACACATCTCACAACACATTTGTTGCACACAACAACCGCACATCACCACCACACGTCACCACCACACATCACGACCACACATCATCACCACTGCGCACCACAACCAATGCGCGCTATAACCACTACGCACCACAATGCACATTGCCCATGGCGCATCCATGCCAACCAACCACCGCATCACAGCCCCCACGCACCACACAGCCCAACTGGTCACTTCTATCACCGCACAAAACCCCAAGCCACACATGGCAACACAACAAAGCAACCACACACAACAGCAACACACCCCGACTTCCACAGTTATTCATGAGCTTTTATCACATTACTTATTTATTTAACATGGGTATTATCACACAAACCAAAATCGAGGGTCTAACCAGTTTATTAGTCAAATATGCGTTCTTTATCCTTTTATTCAGGATGCGATCACACAACACAGCAAGGGTCATCACAACATAATAACTACTGCGCAAACAAGGCTCCTAACAACCGTTATTTTCAGTATTGGCAACAAGCATGCTCAATAACATCAGTAACATATATCAAAGCAGTAAAGCATGTGATATCACCCTCATACCCATCAATTTCAATTGTGTCAATTTATTATTTTATGACATCAACTCTTACTATCCACCCAAAAAAAAGTAAAACCATGCAAATCTCACACATAACACAAAGAGTGAGAACAAGGATTCCCTACCTCAAAGAAGTATTCTGATCTCGCTACGCACCACAGGGCGAAGAAGAAACCGTCTGCAAACCACAACCGCGTAAGGAAACCCTGAATCAACCTGAACCACACCAAAGGGTTGTCAAAAACGCACCACAACACACCCCAAACCAAAACCATGTTACGAAATCGTCAGGAGACTCAGCGACAGAAACGAGAAAACGAAAGAAAGAAAGCAACAAGGACACAGCGATTTACGTGGTTTGGGAATAATCCCTACGTCCACGGGAGAGGCAGAATTTCACTATATCGGGAGCACAAAAAATTACAGAGGATTTTCAAGTAGTAACCCTAGCCCGAAAATGGGCTATAAAACAATGGAAAAGATGATCACTATTCGGAAAGGTGAGTCTGCGTCGCTACAGTGAACGACGGCCAGCTTTATCAAAAGCGCTACAGTGACTGGCGATTATAAGTCAAAAGTGCTACAGTGAAGTTGACTCCGAAGTCCACACCGCTACAGTGTCTGTCGGTGTCGATCGGTCAGCTCTGCTACAGTGGTCAGCATTGCTACAGTGCCAAAAAATTGGGCCTCGGACCCTCAGAGCAGGGGCGCGTTGCCCCCTGAAACCCCCAACAAGCTCACCGCGGAGCTCGACCCGCGACAGTTGCGGGCCACAAGCATTCGGCCCAACCGGATCGGGCTACACCAATCCAACAAACCACAATGTTGAGGCGAATCCCATAGAGAAGAACGCAAGAAACAACTGCGGAAGGGAGGACTTTTCATCGATCGCCAACGAACAACCTCCAGAACACAAGGATCGAGGCGAGGGAAGATGAGTTGGAAGATCCACCAAAATCGCCTAGGGGTTTTCGCACAACTGAGAGAGAGATGAGCGACTGAATGGGTGGAGAATCAGCCGAACTATGTTTATAAACAACCTATAACTCGCCTGATTTACGGCGTAAATTACAAGTTTACGCCGTAAATTCCACGGGTCCGAAAAACTTATGTCGTAAAACCAACTTTTAGGCCGTAAAAACCTCGAAACCTCAACTTCCGCCAAAAAACATCGCGTCTAGGGATTAATTGATTTATGCCGTAAATCTACGTCTTACGGCGTAAACCAGTTTTACGTCGTACACCTCAGCCGCATGCAAGCCGTAAACCAACTGACTACACAAGCCATAAACCACCGTTTTACGGCGTAAACCCCTTCTTTACAGTTTTATTTACACATTAATTCTTGAAGATAGATCTGCTTGTGTTTTGGGTTGTTTTCCGCTGCAAATGATCATTGGATGATCATATGAAACTCATCAAAAAATTGCTTCTAATCCAGTTTTTCATGAATACACCAAGCATATTGAAGACAAACGGTCGCTTTATTCAGCATCACTTTGAGCACAAACATATCATCTTTGGCTACATTCTCATTACTCATCAGATTGTCGAAATCTTCACCAAAGGCCTACCCGGAGCTCGACTGAACATTCTTTGTACCAAGTTGGGCATGCACAACATCTACGACCTAGCTTGAGGGGGAGTGTGTTTGGTCTTTTCCATTTGTTTTTTGAGGGACTCTTCAGTTCCAAGCTAGACGTATTCTAGCTTGAGAGGGAATGTTGGACCCAGTAGGGTTTGGGCCTAAGTCGAATGTCTTGTATTTAGAGTCCCAAATCTAAATTCTCTCGGTTGTATCATTTTCCTCTATCTATAAATAAAGGTCTTCCACCTCTTATTGAGGGATGGGAGGTTTTGCCCCTACAATACCATTGTGTCCTTTGAATTCCAAAAAAAACATTGTTGATCAGTGTATATATCAAAAGGTCAATGGATGTAAATTTATATTCTTGATTTAGTATGTTGATGATACATTGTTTGTTGCAAATTATCTTGGTAAGTAAGACGACAAAGCTTCTCCCTAATAATATTGAATTAAACAATATAGGAGAAGCCAAATATGTGATTGAAATAAAAATATTTTGTAATCGATCACAAGGTATTTTGGGCTTATCTAAGAAAACATATATTAATAAAATTTTAGAGAAGTTTAAAATAAATAAAAAATGTTCAGCGTCATCAATTCAAATTCAGGAAAGAGATAAATTCAATAGCAATCAATGTCCAAAAAATGATTTGGAACGAAAACAAATGAAATGAATTCCTTATGCATCTATTGTTGGAAGTTTGATGTCTACTCAAACATGTACAAGGTCAAGTATTAGTTTTGCGGTAGGTATGTTGGAAAAACACCAAATCAACCCTAAATTAGATCATTGGAGGGTTGCAAAGAAAGTTTTGCGGTATCTGCAATGAACAATCACATGCTTATAAGAAATCCAATCAACTTGAGGTGATTGGATATTCTGATTCAAACTTTTTTGATTGTGTTGACACGAGAAAGCCTACATTTGGTTCTGTGTGTTGAACTCGATATGTGCTCTAAGCATCTTTAACGCAGCGAAACTATTAAAACAAATTCTAAAACCATGATCGTTTGGAATTTAAAAAAACATAATTTTAAATAGAAAAGCTTGCATTAAGAAAAATATGGTTTTGTTTTGTTGAAAAAACAATCTTCATCCTTTGTTCTTTGTTCTAGGATCTTTGAGATAAAGAATCTCTCGGCAAAGGTGGAGAAGAAAATTTTCCTAATGCCAGAGGATCATAAAGAATATATTTTCCTTTCCAATGGTTGTGGTGTGATGATCCACTTGACCCTCCTTTTATAAACTCCCCAAGCCAAAGATTTTGATCATGTCAATTATTACATTCAAAGTCAATGATCAAGGCTATTAAAATAGTCTATTGAGTTGAATAAATCTCATACATCCATGACTTGATTGAATAAATATCAATCAGACAACAATAATTGGCATCCTTCGTAAATATTTATATATCTCATATATATAAATAAATATAAAATGGGCTTTGTGGCATTTTTTTATAATTATACATATACAAATATATCCCATATATATGTGTGTGTAATAATAATAATATAATTGTTTTAATCAAACATACTATTTTATTTTGATTAATTGTTTTAATCAAAATAAAGCATGGAAAATATCCAAAACAATTGGATTAATAATTTCATCATTGGAAAATTTATTTGTGTGACTCATTTTAACATTTTCCTTTATTAGTATAAATTACGAATCTAATTCAAATTTATAATATACCTAATAAAAAGTTCTCATCACCCATGTGTCTTTTATATCAAGTTCATATTATCCATAACATCAAGTATGAGCACGAGACGTCGATTATATCAACCATGTATCACTCACCTTTAATATATTATTTGTTTCAATAAATAAACTAAACATATTAATACATAGCAACGCACTTTCTCAGTATAACTCAAACACGGATCATGATATCAAACCTATCCCACAAACGAACAATTTTCGATACGGTCTCAAGTGATGTCCCACCCATGATCAGTAACATACCTAGTAACATACCTAGTGATCGTCTGTTTAGCTCGAATTCTAAAATGATATAGAATAGAACTCTGTATGAAAGTTTTCATGGCGAGCGTACCTTGAATCCATCAGTCAAATGAGACACGAATAGAATCCCACTAGAGATACACCAACAACATAAATAAGACAACCATGTGGTGTTTCTCAAGTTGAGTAACATCCAATTCAACAGGTCTCACCGGTAACTAGTGTGATCACTATGTATACCTAAATGTATAGAGGCATTATTCACGCTAACCTCACATCACAATTCTTACTTCCTTGATGGTTCTTGGCTAGGGATAAAACATGTTCCTTACGTACTGGGAGGATTATTATCATAATCAGTGTGTTAAAGAAAAAGAACACAAAGTAAAGATGATAAGAGAATGACTTTCTTTGTTAATAAAGTAATACATCATACAAATATTGCCCCAAACCATCATCCCATGATTGGTCTCTAGGGCACAATTTCCAACAATGTGTATCTTCTAACCGGAAAGGCAATATCATGGAAGAGTACAAAGCAATCAATCATTGCTAGTTTGACCATGGAAGTTGAATTTGTAGCATGATTTGATGTTATGGTTCATGGTAAGTGGTTGCAGAACTTTATTTCAAGACTAGGAATGGCCAACAGTATCGCGAAGCCCCTGAAAATTGGTTGTGACAATACCGTAGTTGTGTTCATTTTAAAGAATGACAAGTATTCCAAACATGTTAAACACGTTGAATAAAAGTACTTTGTCGTTAAGGAGGAAGTTCATAAACACAGTGTCAATTGAACATATGAGTAGCAATCATATGATTGTCGACCCTTTGACAAAAGTGTTGTCGCCCAAAACATTTATTGGACGTGTTGAAAGTATAGGCATTGTTGTTGAGTATGTTTTAGCGTATGTGATGATAGATATGTTTATTACAATTGACATTTTAAACTCATAAATGATTTTGATTTGAGTTGCCTGTTTTTCATATGTATACATTATTGAATTGGATGATGATAACAGGTATAATCTTAAATCAAAAAAATTACCATTGGATCAATTATACATATCCCATTACAAATAATGATACAAAGAATGTCAACGATGTAGTACATGGAAGGGACTATGTTAGTAGATAATGCACAACCATCATAACTCATGTTAGTTTTATCCTTAATTATGATGAATATTGTATACATTATGAAATAAATATAAATGCACATGACAGTTTATCAATTTATAAGGGATGAAACCATCAAATTGATGGGCTTTGACGGTTAATTGTAAAACCGCCCACAATAATCGTTTCTTCTCTATTTGAAGGTCTTTGTCATTGCCATCAAGTCTTCTAATGATTTTAGTTACATTCCATCAAAAATTTTGGAAGAGAGAAAAGGAAAAAACATGAAAATACTTTCCGGGGTAAAAAACCAAACATGTTAATGGATCAACGTAATGTTTATTTTTGTAGAATTTATGATTAATTGTGATAAGCATGGATTTCAAAATCCTATTCCGAATTGGATAAAATCATGAAGATAAAACTAACATTGAAAATATAAAATAGAATTCATAATAGAGTTAAGACTGAAATAAACATTAAAATGAACATATTTAATCATAACTTCAAAAAACATCAGACATGAGGATGAACACTCCTGCGTTCACATTAACACGATTTTATTGTCGTACTTTAGGTCTTTTTATGCAGTATGAGGAATCACTTCTACACCATCCAACATTATTTCATCATACTGGGTGCCGCAAAATGATATAATACAAAATGGTATGGATATGAAGGACAGGACGCACTGCATAATGAACCAGGGAAGGCCAAAAAAAATAAGTAAAAACGATAACTAACATTCTTGCCCGGAGAAATAATCATTTACATGTCTTCCAGAATTAATCGAGTAAATGGCACTGTAGACAATCACTGTCCAAAAATGCCTCGGAACACCCTCAGTTACTAAAGATAGCATTAAGGAAAGCAAGCTAGGCAAAACACTGCTCGAACGCTCTGCATACGAATCTAAAATGTTAAGAAGAGAGACATTACTGGGAAGGATCGATAGGGCATGGAACCCGCTGCCCATCGGGCCTCTGGTTGTGGTTTCCGCAGAACCTACGTGATCCAGAATTGAAATAATTAAAAGAAAAAACAGATATAGGAAGAAAAAAGCGTTTGAGAGGGCGCAATAAAGAGAGAGATAGCGAGAGAGACAAAAGAGAGAGAGGATACAGGGAATCGCCGAGACCATTGTTTGCGCAGAATCGGTTCTTCTTGAGAAGCCAGTGGTGACAGCGAGTTTCCATGTCCAATTTACCCTTAGATCGTATGCGAGTGCTGCAAGAGGTTATGTGACGCGGCCCTGATTACTTAAAGTGTAATTTCATTGTATAAATAAAAATGTTATTCCATAAATTTCGTTTTAAGAATAATTTTGCTTAATAAATTTGAGATGAAATTTGATAAATTGATTTTTTGGACAGAAATTGTACTTTTCGGAAAAGATATAAATATTTGTAATAAACTAATATATTATGAATAATACTTATTTTAATGAAATAGTATGATAAAACACTTTTATTTAAATATAAATGATATATTTTTTCAAATATCAGAAATTTTACTATATATTTTCAATCCGCTATTATTTTTAATAAATAATGATTTTTATATTTAAAAGTTAGAATTTTCATATTTAGGGAATTATTCTGATAAAATAAATATCATTTTTGAAATCAGCATGCCAAAATTAGGTTAAAGTAAATTTATGAGAATTTTCTAAAATTCATTATTTTTTCGTGAACAATAAAAATACATTTTGTGCTTTTGGTATGTCTAATGATTTCATAATTATGTCATAATGATGTAATAATTAGATAGCCACAATCAATGTCACAGACCAGCCCGAGTCGACCCTGAATCTGTCACCCAGGTCAGCCCGCGACAAGTCCTGAGAGGCGTTCCTGATCCTCCCGGGATGACAACAATCACCGAGGACATCAATAGAGTACACAATGGAACGATTTCGCCCAAATATAAACAATCAAACAAACAACGGAAAGAAATGGACAACCCAAAATACATTTACATAAAAATTGAACTGAACATTATTTGTACAAGAAACTAAAAGTACAACTAAACCAACAACTCAACTAACCAAACCTGATAACCAACTAACTTCATGTGACCCGTCTGGTCACTCTCCAACAAAATGATCACACGTCCCCCAATGCAATCGAACTCAAGCTGAAACCTGCACAATGGGTAAAAATAGAAGAAAACTATGGACGTGAGTATTAAAACTCAGTAGGTTAGCCCGATATTCTATTCTCAATGCACGTCCATTAAAATAAGAGAAACATCAATTTCAAGTTTGAACTACAATATATAAAAGTATGATTTTCTACAAGGTTACTAAAAAACAAAGTACGAGTCATTTCCCTTATTCCTTTCCAAAACTAGATTCATTCAACTAGCACGTTAATAGCATTTTCAAGGGGAAAATGGTGTTTACATTTTCATATTTGCACAAGAGGATGAAACACTTTAATTTGAAAACAATTTTCATAAAACTAATCAAAACTAGCCCACCACTTTCCAAGAAAAACAATACACAAGAATTCATAATAGTAATCACACAACAAGGGCAATGTAAATATATATACAAGCACCATATTCATCACTACAGGCAACTGAAAGCCAATAGACATGCGTGGACCTAGGAGATCAAGAACAAACCAGAACATACTAATACATTAGACTTCATCCCCATTGGCATGCCACACACGATGAAAATCAAAACGCCCAAACGCCTGACCACCCTAACTCAGGATAGACCGAGGGGCCCAATCCCATAGTAATAAACCCAAAATATATCCACCTATTATAGGACACTGGTCAGTCTATCCACTACCAGTGTATCAATCGTTCTTAGAATGTTCTCTCAATATGCTAGGTTCTCATGTCTCGTTTATATAAAAAAGGGGTGCGCCAATTGATGTCATCCGAGCATCCAATCACAACATATATGTAATGATAATTCACAATATACATCACCCCGAGTCACTCCAAGGACCGATCTCATGCCATTAATCAAAAAGACCATAAAAAGTCCAACCTGAGGTACTCTCACAATAGATCACAAGGATTACTCAGTAAGGACGTCCCATCCATTATATACATACAATCATGGCATGTGAAACATTCACATGAGGTTTTCATAATAAACAATTTCACCATTTTTCACAAAGTTGCCAAACGGGCCCTTAAGCATTTCTCAAAACAAATGTTTTCCAAAGGTACACATTTCACTTTTAATAAAGAGGTGTATACACACCATTTACAGTAGCAAACCACTTTCATAAACCCTTTAAAACACTAAGGTTACATATTAAAAACACGATCATTTTCATAAGGATGCAAAACATGCCATTTTCCAGCAACTCGGGCCAGAACATGTTATAAACCAAAACCCATTTATTTGTAAAACCAAATCCAAATTGGAAATCCATAAAAGGATCTCAAAATAATTTTTTTCATGATGCCAATGTATTTATAAATCCAAAAAAATCATTTTAAATTGCACTAGACGCATAAAAGCCAACCGGGCAATTTACCGAACACATGACACACACTCTTTAACAAAACAACTTATTTTAAGCACATAAAATGGGATAAAATACCATTTTCATGCCATAAATTTATTCAAGCTACTGAAACATATTCAAAATACCATAAACCAAGTGCGAAAGCTCATGGAATAATTTATCAAACAAGAGGAGTGCACATTTATACTAAAATAACTATATTTTTATCAAAATAAGGCATAAAACATCATTTGGACAAAAAAAAACCAAGGTTTCACAACAGCACATATCATATAAATAATGTTATAACAGCATGAGAATGATGAAACTTAAATGATAAAGGCTTGTGCAAGGGATATCCTACCTCAAATCCATGGCGGAAAGGAAACGCACACCCAAAATCACCCGCTGCGGTTCCCAACACTCTAGATCTATGAAGACCCACCCTACACAAACCAAACCCCCATAAAAAATCATTCCAAAATAGGACCCTAGGTTGTGAATGACCAGATTAGAAGAGGAAACCAAAAGAAAATGGAAGGAGAAGGAAGAAGGAGAAGAAAGGAGAGAGAATCTCACCTTGGAAACTAAAGGACTCTTCATCTTCCCTTAAGATCTGCACCCTTAGAGGAAAGGTAATGGAATGGAACTTCTTGGAGATGCCTCTTAGGTCTAGAAGAACCAGTGAAATTTGATTTGGGGTAAAAATAGTTAAGGGTGAAAGATTTATAAAAGAGACAATTTACCTTAGAAAATCTAGACGATTTCAGGAATCTTGAGAATTTTCACCCTAATACTCGACTACGATGAGCTCCAAATAGTGAAAATCGACAATGGGGGTGCGACTAGGTATGTTGGTCTCGAGTGAGAGGTAGAATCACTGAAAAATGTCAAAAAATAAAAAATATATAAAAGAAACAAATTATTTTTTTAAAACAGGAAATGGGCCCACGGGCTGGCCCAATACCTGAATAGATAACCCAAATTCACCATGCTTATTAATTATTAATGGGTCTAAAAGGATATGTAGGCTTGAATATGTCAGCGGAGGAAAAATAGGAAGTGAAATGAGTCAAAAATGTTAAAAAAATGAAGGAGTTATAAAAGAAAAAAATGTTTTTAAATCTGGAAATGAGCTCACGGTTTAGCCCAAATCACGAAGTAACCACCCTTTATACAAAAACTCCAAAAAAATAAATTGAGGCACCCAAATATGGATGATTAGATATAGATGAAACTTAAAAAATCAATATTAATCTCACCCAAGACCCATAAAAAATATTAGGATTACCAATGAACCGGATCAAAACAAAGACATGAAAAACTGGGTGTGACAATTCTCCCCACCATTAAAGCTTTTCGCCCCCAGAAAGACACAAAAATTTCCAGATGAAAGATCTACACCTAAGGATTTATTATCAATATGAAACGGCCTCTCAATACAAGGAAATATCATTCACAATTAAAGGAACTTAATCCTCTTGCCTCAAACAAAACACCAACTCACAACCACTTCCTGGGAATCAACCGATGGATCAAGTCACAACCTCCACAACCAAATTAAGAACCAGATTATTATGAATTCCCCCAATGAACACAACAATCACCCAAACCAAAGAGAACTCACAAAAACCAAATATTCTAAGGGAGTCCAGAATGGACTCCCCACTATTAAGAAACAATTAGCACTAGAAAAGTTCTTAGGATGAAAATCCACGAGACCCATGGTGGGTCTCCCACCATTAGAAACCAATTAAAAACAAACAAACAAGAATTCAACATGATCTAGAATCAGTAATTACTCACACAATCCCACCAAAACTCTCCTGCAATAACCTACCAACCCAAGTTGAGAGGAACACAACATGAGCATTTAAGTCACCCACTCTCGAATGGAGGTGACAAGAACTGGGCCAACACTCTCTGCACGGATCCAAACCCCCACCAATTAGGGCAGGGAGGGAAGGGGACCCAATCATTGGGCCATTAAAACCACAAAAGAAACAAAGGAACTACCTCACTGAAATGGTAGAGGTATGAGCTTATCAATACTACCCAGAATCCTAGGACTCCTGACTACGCGCCAACTTCACTCTGAAACCTATGGTCGGAGTTCTGATGGATGAAACATCTCTTTTCTCTCAGTCAGGATTTGATAATCCCCAACTTCTACTTCATCCCTTAGTTCCACACAGTACCACATAACACTCACAGGAAGAAACAACAGATCAAGAGACACCTTGAAACTCTCTTCCTCAACAACACACTTTTACCCAAACAAGAACATGGAGACACACAACAATATTTTCTCTCACTCAGAACGAGGAGAAAAATGAACAAGGCACATAAAAACACCCACTAAACATCATCGAGCACAACTACTACAACTGAGAGAATCACCATAAAGGGAAGACACTTTAAATCAAGCCCAAACAACTCTTTATTTCAACAAATAGGCTGAAGTATCA
The DNA here is from genome assembly GCA_963277665.1 of Viscum album. Taxonomy (NCBI): domain Eukaryota; kingdom Viridiplantae; phylum Streptophyta; class Magnoliopsida; order Santalales; family Viscaceae; genus Viscum; species Viscum album. The sequence continues at coordinate 1,670,178,582 of OY728159.1, forward strand.
TTCTAAGAGGTGGATTTAACCTTTGAAACAAATCCTTAGGTTGATCAACTGGAAATCTTGCCAATGGAGAACCATATGTGACCACATCACAACATCCAACACATCTTTAGAAACCCACTGAACATTACCCCAAAACTGAGCCACCAACAAGATCTTATCTCAAGATGCAACAAGAGTATGACTTCTAGATCATAATGAAGCATACCAAATAGACAACACTTATAAGACATAGGACAAACCTTCAATATAACCATCGATTCATAACAAACACCATAATTTTTCAGCTCAAAACACTTTTGAAAAAAAAACTAACTTGGTGGATTTTTCACATTCACCAATGGTGTTTCATCAAGTCTTACTCACATGAACATTTACGTGCCACCCCGGGTACTCAAATACCATTCCATACCAGTCATTCATCCATATATCCACAAAACCTTTCATGTGAGAACCCATGAAAACACCGAAGGCAAAAACAAAACATCATCATTACAAAAATAATCATGTACCTTCCAAAGGCACATTAACAACCAAATCAAAAAGTATTTTTAGATTTTACAAGACAAATCACGCTTCATCAAGAACCATTTGAATAAAAAACAATCCATTTAATTTAATAAAACTTACAAAAACAACCATTCTATTCCAAATAGCCGCTTCCCATTTTAAAAAAAATTCAGCAAGGTCTCTTTTAATAATCTGACAACCACAAAGGCCAAAACCCCTTTCTAGAAAAACACCAGCCACTCAGAACCAAATTTCCAAAACCAATTCATCATATTCAAAGACTTTTAAACAACCCAAAACACCCCATTTAAAACAAAGTTTCAGAATTACTTTAAAATATTTCATGCTTTCAAAAAAATTTATTTCAACAAACCTAGTGTCGGTGGGTGACTTGATCATATAGTTGGCGGCCATATGTCAAACACACCGCCAACACAAAGAGTATTCTTAGGACTATGCCTCAGGCTCCACATAGCTTTCCAGGACTTATGAGCTCATGAAGACCATTAGTCCGACTCCCCTTGTCGTATCCCAACACTAAACAGTCAACAGAACCAAAGACACTAATAAAACCGGACTTCCCATGGCCAATAGAGGATTGGAACGAGCAAGAGTTCGCAACGCTCTTATCGAACCCACCCCTCGAGTCCCGATAATCTTACTCCATCCACCTTGACATCCCCAAATAACAAAGGGTGCTCTATAAAGAAAGGTCTGCTAAGAGCTAACCTCCTTTGATACCATTTTGTCACGAACCAGCCCGAGTCGAGCCTGAATCGGTCACCCAGGCCAACCTGCGACAAGTCCCAAGAGGCATTCCCGATCCTCCTGGGATGGAGATAAGCACTGAGGGTATCAATAGAGTACACAAGGTAACGATTTATCCCAAATATAAATAATAAAAAAAACAACGTAAAGAAATAGACAACCCAAATTTCATTTACGTAAAAATTGAACTGAACATTATTTGTACAAGAAACTGAAAATACAATTAAACCAATAACTCAACTGACCAAACCTGATAACCAACTAACTCCATGTGACCCCTATGGTAACTCTCCAAAAAAATGACCACACATCTCCCAAGGTGATCGAACTCAAGCTGAAACCTGCACAAGAGCTAAAAACAGAAGAAGACTATAGGCGTGGGTATTAAAAGTTAGTAGGTTAGCCCGATATTCTATTCCCAATGCACGTCCATTAAAATAATAGAAACATCAATTTCAAGTTTGAACTAAAATATATAAAAGCATGGTTTTCTACAAGGTTACTCAAAAACAAAGTATGAGTCATTGCCCTTATTCCTTTCCAAAACTAGATTCATTTAACTAGAGCGCCAATAGCATTTTCAAGGGGAAAATGCTGTTTACATTTTTAGATCTGCACAAGAGGATCAAACACATTAATTTGAAAAAAAAATCATAAACCTAATCAAAACCAGCCCACCACTTTCCAAGAAAAAAATACACAAGAAGTCGTAATAGTAATCACACAACAAGAGAAATGTAAATATATATACAAGCATAATATTCATCACTATAAGCAACTGAAATCCAATAAACATGGGTGGAATTAGGAGATCAAGAAAAAACTAGAACATACTAATACATGAGACTCCATCCCTATTGGCATGCCACACACGATGAAAATCAAAATGCCCAAACGCCCGACCACCCTAACTCAGGACAGACCGAGGGGCCCAATCGCATAGTAATAAACCCAAAATACATCCACCTACTACGAGACACTGATCAGTCCATCCACTACCAGTGTAGCAATCATTCTTAGAATGTTCTCTCAATATGCCAGGTTCCCATGTCTCATGTATATAAAAAGGGGGTGGGCCAATATATGTCATCCAAGCATCCAATCACAACATATATATAATGATAATTCACAACATACATCACCCTGAGTCACTCCAAGGACCGATCTCATGCCATTAATAAAAAAGAACATAAAAAGTCCAACTTGAGGCACTATCATAATGGATCAAAATGATTCCTCAGTAAGGATGTCCCATCCATTATATACATACAATCATGGCATGTGAAACATTCACATGAGGTTTTCATAATAAACAATTTCACCATTTTTCACAAAGTTGCCAAACGGTCCCTTAAGCGTTTCTCAAAAAAAAATGTTTTCCAAAGGTACACATTTCACTTTTAATAAAGAGGTGTATACACACCATTTACAGTAGAAAAACACTTTCATAAATCCTTTAAAACACTAAGGTTACATATTAAAAACACAACCATTTTCATAAGGATGCAAAACATGTCATTTTCCAGCAACTCGGGCCAGAACATGTTATAAACCAAAACCCATTTATTTGTAAAACCAAATACAAATTGGAAAGCCATAAAAGGATCCCAAAATATATTTTTTCATGATATTAATGTATTTATAAATCCAAACAAATCATTTTAAATTTCACTAGACGCATAAAATCCAACCGGGCAATTTACCGAACACATGACATGCACTCTTTAACAAAACAACTTATTTTAAGCACATTAAATGGGATAAAATACCATTTTCATGACATAAATTTATTCAAGCTATTGAAAAATATTCAAAATACCATAAACCAAGTGTAAAATCTCATGGAATAATTTATCAAACAAGATGAGTGCACATTTATACCAAAACAACTATGTTTTTAACAAAATAAGGCATAAAACATCATTTGGACACAAAAAAATTAAAACCAAGGTTTCACAGCAGCACATATCATATAAATAAAGTTATAACAGAATGATAATGATGGAACCTAAATGATAAAGGCTTGTGCAATGGATATCCTACCTCAAATCCATGGCGGAAAGAAAACGCACACCCGAAATCACCCGCTGCGGTTCCCAACACTCTAGATCTATGAAGTCCCACCCTAAACGAACCAAAACCCCATAAAAAATCATTCCAAAACAGGACCATATGTCGTGAATGACCACAAGATAAGAGGAAACCAAAAGAAAATGGAAGGAGAAGAAGAGGGAGAAGAAAGGAGAGGGAATCTCACCTTGGTAACTAAAGGACTCTTCATCTTCCCTTAAGATCTACACCCTTAGAGGAAAGTTAATGGAATGGAACTTCTTAGAGATTCTCATTAGGTCTGGAAGAACCAGAGAAATTTTATTTGGGGTAAAAAGAGTGAAGTATGAAGGATTTATGAAAGAGACAATTTACCTTACAAAATATGGACGATTTCAGGAATCTTGAGAAGTTTTGCCCTAATACTCGACTACTATGAGCTCCAAAGAGTGAAAATTGACAATGAGGGTGTGCCTAGGTATGTTGGGCTCGATTGAGAGGTTGAATCACCGAAAAATTTTAAAAAATAAAAAATATATAAAAGAAACAAATTATTTTTTTAAAACTAGAAATGGGCCAACAAACTGGCCCAATTCCTGAATAGATAACCCAAATTCACCATGATTATTAATTATTAATGGGTCCAAAAGGATGTGTAGGATTGAATATTTTAGGGGAGGAAAAATAGAAAGTGGAATAAGTCAAAAATGTTAAAAAATTAAGGAGTTATAAAAGAAACAAAATATGTTTTTAAATATGGAAATGGACTCACGGTTTGGCCCAAATCATGAAGTAACCAAGCTTTTTATAAAAACTATCAAAAAAAAAGAATTGAGGCACCAAAATATGGATTATTAGATATAGATGATACTTCAAAACTCAATATTAATCTCACCCAAGATCCATGAAAAAGATCAGTATTTCTAATGAATTGGATCAAAACAAAGACATGACAAATTGGGTGTGACAATTCTCCCAACCATTAAAGCTTTCCACCCCCGAAAAGACATAGCACTTTCCAGATAAAAGATACACACCTAAGGATTCCTTATTAATATGATCCAGCTTCTCAATCCAAGGAAATATCATTCACAATTAAAGGAAATTACGCCTCTTTCCTCAAACAAAACACCAACTCACAACCACTTCCTGAGAATCAACTGATAGATCGAGTCATAACCTCCAAAACCAAATTAAGAACCAGATTTTTGGGACTTCCCCCAATGAACACAATGATCACCCAAACCAAAGAGCACTCATGAAAACCAAATATTCACGGGGATTCTGGAATGGACTCCCCACCATTAAGAAACAATTAGCACTAGAAAAGTTCTTAGAATGAAAATCCATGTGACCCATGGTGGGTCTCCCCACCATTAGAAACCAATTAGAAATGAACAAACACGAATTCAACATGAGCTAGAATCAGGCCTCACTCACACAAGCCCACCAAAACTCTCTTGCAACAACCTATCAACCCAAGTTGAGAGGAACACAACATCAATATTTAAGCCACCCACTCTCGAATGGAGGCGGCAAGAATTGGGACAACACTCTGCACGGATCTAAACCCCCACGAATTAGGGCGGGGAGGGAAGGGGACCCAATCATTGGGCCATTGAAACCACAAAAGAAACAAATGAACTAACTCACTGAAATGGTAGAGTTATGAGCTTAGCAATACTACCCAGAATCCTAGGACTCCTAAATATGCACCGACTTCACTCTGAAACCAATGGCAGGAGATCTGATGGATGAGGCATCTCTTGCCTCTCAGTCAGGCTTTGATAATCCCCAACTTGTACTCCATCCCTTAGTTCCACACAATACCACATAACACTCCCAGGAAGAAACAATAGATCAAGAGACACCATGAAGCTCTCTTCCTCAACAACACACTTTTACCCAAACAAGAACATTGAGATACACAACACTATTTTCTATCACTACGAACAAGGAGAAGAATGAACAAGGCACACAAAAAATCCCACTAAACATCACCGAGCACAACTACTACAACCGAGAGAATCACCATAAAGAGAAGACACTTTAAATCGATCCCAAACAACTCTTTATTTCAACAAACAGGCTGAGGTATCATTCTAAGAGGTGAATTTAACCTTTGAAACAAATCTGTAGGTTGATAAATTGGAAATATTTCCAATGGAGAACCATCTGTGTCCACATCACAACATCCAACACATCTTTAGAAACCCACTGAACATTACCCCAAAACCGAGCCACCAACAAGATCACATCTCAAGAGGCAATAAGAGTATGACTTCTAGATCATAATGAAGCATACCAAATAGACAACACTTCTAAGACATAGGATAAACCTTCCAAATAACTGTTGATTCATAACAAACACCACAATTTTTAATCTCAAAACACTTTTGAAAAAAAACTAACTTGGTGGATTTTTCACATTCACCAATGGTGTTTCATCAAGTCTCACTCACATGAACATTTACGTGCCACCCCGGGCACTCAAATACCATAACATACCATATATTCATCCATATATCCACAAAACCTTGCATGTGAGAACCCATGAAAACACCGAAGGCAAAAACAAAACACCATCATTATAAAAATAATCATGTACCTTCCAAAGGCACATTAACAACCAAATCAAAAAAGAATTTTTAGATTTCACAAGACAAACAATGCTTTATCAAGATCCATTTGATTAAAAAAAATCCATTTCATTTAATAAAACTTTAAAAAACAACCATTCTATTCCAAATAGCCCCTTACCATTTAAAAAAAAATCAGCAAGGTCTCTTTTAATAATCCAACAACCACAAAGGCCAAAACCCCTGTCTAGAAAAACACCAGCCACTCAGAACCAAATTTACAAAACCAATTAATCAGATTCATAGACTTTTGAACAGACCAAAACACCCCAAACACCCAACCACCCTAACTCAGGATAGACTTAGGGGCCCAATCCCATAGTAATAAACCCAAAATATATCCACCTACTATGGGACACTGGTCAGTCCATCCACTACCAGTGTAGCAATCGTTCTTAGAATGTTATCTAAATATGAAAAGTTTCCATGTATCATGTATATAAAAAGGGGGTGTTCCAATAAATTCCATCCGATCATCCAATCACAATATATATATAATGACAATTCACAACATACATCACCTCGAGTCACTCCAAGGACCGATCTCATGCCATTAATCAAAAAGAAAATAAAGAGTCCAAACCAAGCCACTCTCATAATAGATCAAAAGGATTACTAAGTAAGGACGTCCAATACATTATATACATACAATCATGGCATGTGAAACATCCACATGAGGTTTTCATAATAAACAATTTCACCATTTTTCACAAAGTTGCCAAACGGGCCCTTAACCGTTTCTCAAAACAAATGTTTGCCAAAGGTACACATTTCAATTTTAATAAAGAGGTGTATACACACAATTTAAAGTAGAAAACCACTTTCATAAATCCTTTAAAACACTAAGGTTGCATATTAAAAACATGACTATTTTCATAAGGATGCCAAACAGACCATTTTCCAGCAACTCGGGCCAGAACATGTTATAAACCAAAACCCATTTATTTGTAAAACCAAATAAAAATTGGAAATCCATAAAAGGATACCAAAATATTTTTTTTTCATGTTGAAAATATATTTATAAATCCAAAAAAATCATTTTAAATTGCACTAGAGACATAAAAGCCAACCATACAGTTTACCGAACACATGACATGCACTCTTTAACAAAACAACTTATTTTAAGCACATAAAAAGGGATAAAATACCATTTTAATGCCAAAAATTTATTCAAGCTACTGAAAAATATTAAAAATACCATAAACCAATTGGGAAAGCTCATGGAATAATTTATCAAACAAGAGGAGTGCACATTTATACCAAAACAATTATATTTTTAACAAAATAAGGAATACAACATCATTTGGACACAAAACAATTAAAACCACAGTTTAAAAGCAGCACATATCATATAAATATGGTTATAAGAGAATGATAATGATGAAACTTAAATGATAAAGGCTTGTTCAGGGGATATCCTACCTCAAATCCATAGCGAAAAGGAAACGCACACCCGAAATCACCCGCTGCGATTCCCAACACTCTAGATCTATGAAGACCCACCCTAAATGAACCAAACCCCCATAAAAAATCATTCCAAAATAGGACACTAGGTTGTGAATGACCATAGTAGAAGAGGAAACCAAAAGAAAATGGAAGGAGAAGGAAGAGGGAGAAGAAAGGAGAGGGAATCTCACCTTAGAAACTAAAGGCTCTTTATCTTCCCTTATATCTGCACCCTTATAGGAAAGGTAATGGCATGTAACTTCTTGGAGATTTTCCTTAGGTCTGGAAGAACCAGGGAAATTTTATTTGGGATAAAAAGAGTGAAGGATGAATGATTTATGAAAGAGACAATTTACCTTAGAAAATATGATGATTTCAGGAATCTTGAGAAGTTTCGCCCTAATACTCAGCTACGATGAGCTCCAAAGAGTGAAAATAGACAATGGGTGTGAGCCTAGGTATGTTGGGCTCGATTGGGAGGTGTAATCACAGAAAAATCTCAAAAAAAAGATATAAAAGAAACAAATTATTTTTTAAAACTGGAAATGGACCCATGGGATGGCCCAATACCTGAATAGATAACCCAAATTCACCGTGTTTATTAATTATTAATGGGTCCAAAAGGATATTTAGGATTTTATATGCAAGGGGAGGGAAAATAGGAAGTGGAATGAATCAAAAATGTTAAAAAATTAAGGAGTTATAAAAGAAACAATATATGTTTTTAAATATGGAAATGGGCTCATGGTTTGGCCCAAATCACGGAGTAACCACCCTTTCTACAAAAACTCCCAAAAAAAGAATTGAGACACCCAAAGATGGATGATTAGATATAGATGACACTTGAAAATTCAATATTAATCTCACCCAAGACCCATGAAAAAGATCAGGATTTCCAATGAACCGGATCAAAACAAAGACATGAAAAACTAGGCGTGACAATCAATGACTCAAAATATATTATTTCATTAATATCAATTATTTTAATAGATTTTAATCAATTTACAAACCTATAATTTACTTTAAAAAGTCTAAAATAGAAACTTTAACATTAAAAACATTATTTTTGTGGAAACTTTACTTTTCCATGGCAAAAGAAGTAATATAAAATGACGATCAACTCTTGTGGATTAAAATAACATAAAAAATGACCCAAGTGTCCAAAACCATGGGAAAACACCATGGGAAAGCCCATGGTTTTTCATTTCCCACAACCTATATTTCCAAGGCTTATATTTGGAAATTAATAAATAAATCCTCCACTTTTTCTATAAATACCCACCCATTTCTCCATTTCTTTCACTTCAAATCCATCCTCTATGAAGCTATGGTAGTTTTACCAATAAGGAGTCCTCCCAAGGTATTCTCAAGCCCACAAGGTCTCAATACTCATGTTTTAGGAACAACTCTTTAAGGTAAGGGGAATGACCTTCTTTTCTCTTTGTTTCAAGAACCTCTTTTTGTATATATCTTATGAATGTTATGGCCACTCTATCTTATTTCATTTTTATTCATTCTCTTACTAAAAAATTATGTTTTATCAATGGGAGACCTTTATCTGATCTCTTTTTACCCTTTTCTAAAACCACGTTTTATACCCGTTATGCTGCCAAATTTACTTTTCAAAATTTCTCTTTTCTCCTCAATAAATTTTCTTTTATTTTCTTTTTATGAATACCCAAACCTCTTTCTTTTCTATAGGTATTCACCTAGATGTAAAAATGATTTATTTTATTTGGGGATTTAACATACATGAAACCCACATTCCCTTTTTGTGGGTTAAAAATGACATAATAATCATGTATTTAAGCACTTTTTAAAATTCCATGATTTTGATACGAAACTCGTTTCTTTTATTCTCCACGGTTTATTTATGAAATGTTTGATTATGATATATGTGTCTCACATTAACTAATACACATTAAGGTTGCACCCTGATAGCGCTCCAATGCACTGGGTAAAGAATTTAATCTCTAGAGATGACATATTTTACGATACCTTCATGAATAACCTATGTAATTTTTATGACATCTCAGTGACATACCTTGGCGATATGCTTATGAATGTCTCATTTAAATGTTGTAGCCACATTATCATGTTATGAATTATGTTATTTTTATGTTTTGTCTCATGTTTTTCCTTGATCATGCCATAATGACATTCCTCAAGTTCTTATTGATTTCCCCCAAGATCATATGTAAATTGTTTTCATTGCTTTCCCTTACTGGGCCTTATGCTCACACTTTACTTTAATGTATATCCCCAGTTTATGAGATGCATTAAATGTACTTAGGATAGACCTTTGAATAATCCTTTCAAGTAGATTAAAAGAATGTTTTAAGTTTTCATGTATTATGTACCTTTTTTCCAAGAAACTAAACTTTAAAAGATCATCTGTTTATACAATGTAATGAAAAAGTTATGTAATAAAAATGTGGGATGCCATAGTTGGTATCAAAGGATAGTTTAGTTATTTTTGGAAATTAGGATTTTAAAACTTTAGGAAGAACCATATGGAAAAGTTTAAATATAAGAAAACATCCTATTATTTTGGTGAAGTATTAAGTAAGTGGTTTTTGAGAAAAGAAATCCTTTTATGGATACAAACAAATGGATATGGCTCTGGCATAGATGTATCTAGGGGTAAAACCTAAAAACACCGCTTTGAGATAAACTCAAACGAGAATTGGTGCATGAAAATGAGTCTTGTTTCACTTATAGTTTGACACTCTTAGGGAATATGTTTGGTTAATCACAATATTTTTATGAACCACTGTGAAGGGTTTATTGAAAATGTAATTATTGTTAAAGAATAATATATTTAAGCATGATGTTTTAATACGTAAAAATTATTTTAGAATTATAATATTATTAAAAGAAACAAGTTTCTCACTAAGGTTTTCTTATTTTATAAAATGGTGGGAAATAGGAGGAATTGTGTAAATGGGGAGCACAATGAACCATGTGTTGACGACCCTCTGATGGAAGTTGTAATGAAAACTTCATGAGAATAATGAATCAACTGACTCATGTTATGAGCAATAGCTTAAATCAAGATGAGAGACTGAATTCACCTTGAAGGGAATAACTTTTTATTGAGTCCTTTATGTGTCAATGACCACCTTCTTTCAGTGGATCTACCGACCCATTGATTGTTGAACAATGGATAATCTCTATAGAAAAGATTTTTTATGTACTCTATTGTTCGAAATAAGAGAAAGTCACCCTGGATGTGTACTGCTTAGAGGGAGAAGTTGATCAGTGGTGAAAACTGATTAAAAACATGAATCCAAGAAGGGATATTGATGTTATAAAGTAGGAATAGTTTAGGGTAACCTTTTTCAAAAAATATTTCCCCTGTTTGATACGAACAAAAATGGAGTAGGAATTACTAGATCCAAACACTGGTGGAAATCTCACCTAAACCAACAGTTATTTCCCAACAGTTTGCAAAAACTGTTTGAATAAAGAGGCTATACCAATGGTTCTGTGAAATTGTTGGTATACATTAATATAAGTTGGTTTTACCAACGGTTTTAGTGAACCGTTGGAAAAAAACCGGCTCAATAGCCAATAGTTCTTATGAACCATTGGGACAAACCTAACTAAAATGTGACCCACCTCCCATCCCAACTTCCCATCGCGTTGTGCCCCCACTTCTACATCGCGAACCGCTTATCTCCATCCTGACTCCCCCTCGCCACTGCTCCCATCCCGAATCCCCCTCACCGTCACTCGTAGCTCACCACATGCTCCCCTCCTCCCATTCGAACTTATAGCACCCCAAACATTTTATGGTATGTTTCTATTAAATACATTCTATTCATCACTGTGTTCCTTTGAAACAACACTAGGTTATTTAGGAGATAGTTAAAACCTATCCATTAAATATAAATTTTCCACTTCTATGTTTTGAATTTCGAAAAATGGTCATCTAGAGTTGTGATTAATAAGTAATTTAGAGTCTGATAGAACAAACTTGATTTTTGATGAATAGTAACATACCATTATGAATAGTAATATGAATAGTAATACGACCCTTATGAATAGTAAATAATAAAATTATTTTATTTTCTTAAGGAAATAATATAATGAGATCTTAATTAGTTTTTCAATGAGAAATAAAACTAATTGCACCTTTAAGATTGTTATTTTTTGAATTAACTATGACTTTATTTAAAAATTAAATTAATAATATTTATAAAATTAATTTTAAAAAATGGAGTTCATTTTTTAATTCTACACGTTGAAAAATAGTTAGGGTAAATTTTTGGGATTTTTCTGAAATTCTAGAATTTTTGATGAATAGTGAAATACGATAAAATACCGTATATACAAATTATCAGTAAAATACACTATTTATGACATCATAAGTGATGCAAGGCCACTTGGTTCAAACTTACATGCCATTATTACTATTTTAGGTCACATGAACTAAGACTATTCATAATCTTGGGCAAAAATATTATAATAATGATTAAAATAATGAAAAATACCCCCTCTCCTCCACTATAAAAACCCCTCACCACTCCCTCTTCTCTTCACTCCTCTAAGCCTTGAAGCTCCTCAAAGTTCTGCCCAAATACCCTTCCCTAGTCACTCCCCACGACCATTAAGCTCTTGATCTTTCTAAAATACCAAAATCCCTTCCCTTAAGGAGGTTCTCAAGGAAGTTATTTCAAGAGGTAAAACACCTTTCTCTTTCTTTTAGTTTCATTTGAATTTATCTTCATTTGTTATCCTCTCCTCACCTCTTCTGTCCAAATGATCATGATAACTCCAGTATCATCTACATGATAGATTTATATCATGTTAATGGAAGAATCATCATCAATATTCTTACTCCCTCCCTTTTATTTTTATAAATGAAATCAACGTCCATGAGGTTCCAATTTATAACCTTCGTGGACGACGAAGTTTTGTTCTTCAATCATTCTTTCATTACTAGTCATGAAACCATAATTATGGTTGAAACATATAATAAAATATTTATTTTATCTTTATTAATGTTTTGTAATATTTACACATACATAATATGGAATAATAATACGAAACAAGTTTATTGAGCACAAAACTGCCAAGCCAAATTCAAGCGTTTATTTTTAACTCATCGAATGAGTCATCCTCATAGTATATAACTAGAATAATTATAAGATCATTTATATCTCTTTAATGTGACTAATAATTTATATTAACAATTCTGGATGTTTAACTGTATTTCAAACCAACTTCCATTCATGAATACAAGTAAACAAATCATGAAACCAAGTAAGAAAATGCTTCCAAAAAAATAAGATTTAATCTCTTAAACCCATAAAAGAGGCCATTAATAAACTTAATAAGGTGATATCATATCAATTAAATGTTTATTAGGTTCTTTAATTATTAATTAATGAATCTAAATTTGATTATTCAGGTCATTAAGAACAATCAAGAACACACTAGAGCAAAAGGTAAGAGGTTTCTCATCTCACTTTCATTTCTGTGAGATTTTCATTGTTCACCACTTATTTCTTGTATGTGTTATATGTGTACTACCATTTGATATATAATAACATAATTAAATTTATATTAATGTTATTCAATGATTCATTTTATGCTCATTAAGTTCTGGTCATGTGATTCGACTGATTACATTGTGGTAAGGGACTTCGTCTCAACTACTATTTTGTTGTGACTAACTTTGTGTGGTGAACCTAATAATCCTTATGTGGTGTACTTAATGACCATTTGAGATAACTTTTAATTTGAAATTATATTTGTTTTATATATCCATAATCCCATATCATGGATATGTTTTTTGTCTAAGCCGTATACCATTTTACATACGGTGTTTATTTGGAAAGTTATTTTAATTATGAAAATATTGATGAATCTGTATACTCTACTCTATACGGATATTGAAAATTCATATTGATCTTATATTTAATCAATGTATAAAGAATTATTTGGACATAAAGTGGTGGGTGGGGCCCGCTATATCCCCTCGATGCATCGGTAGGTCTCATGAGACAAATCAGTTGGCGACAAACCCTTCGAGTTTGTTTCCAAAAATCAAACAGGTTTCTACCCACAGAACTAAACCGTTTTAACGGTATTATAGTTTCATGTTCCAGATACATGAAGTAAAATTAATAAAAATTATCTTTATTCATTATCAGTTATTATTATTATCCATGAGGTTTTCACTATGACAAAATCTATGGATGCAATTTCATTCTCAGTTTAATAATGGCATTATTTTTTCATTTATTCACTATGCCGTATTGATTATGTCAGATTGATTATGATTCACTTATTATTGTAATCATGCTTCTACTTTTTGTAACCCTTACTGAGCATTTTAGCTCACCCCTTTCATTGTTTACCTTCAACAGGTGATGAAGAGAAGGTCTTTTATTGAGTTCGTGTGGTTGCAGTTTTTAGTTTTCGTTATGTGTTGTATTTTGTAAAATTTTCCAATGTAATTTGAGTAACATATATGTATCTAGTTTCTTCAATACTACTAAACTAATAATTCCTTCGGGATTTTCATTCCTTTTAACCATTCCAATATCATAAGTAATGCACCGACTCCATCTTAGAGGGGTCGGGGTGTTACAGTTGGTATCAGAGGAAGTTTAGTAGGAAACTTGGAAACTAGAGTAGGAAATGTATAATAGGGAACAAAGCCATAAGGTAGTATTTGAGGATAAACATACAACAATGTCTTGGTATTTTGGTAAGGAATAAATTATGTGGATATTTTAAGCAATACGTCCCTGTTTGGATACGAGCAGGTAGAGGCGGCTCTGACACAGATGTATCTAGGGGTAAAACCCAAAAACACCGCTTTGAGCTAGACTCGAATGGGAACTGGTGCACAAAAACGGGCCTTGCTTTACTCTTGGTTATGACACTCCTGGGGGATATGCTTAGGATAATTCACATTTTCTTTACAAGCCATTATGAAGGAGTTAATGTAAATTTTTCCTCAGAGGAACCATGCTTATAAGATTAGCTATGCACATAATTTCAATCTATGTTGAGTGATTTTCTATTTGAGATTCATAAACTAATCTAGTGTATCTTATTATTTAGAAATGTCTCTAATAGAATAAGGGGAATCAATTCTCGTGGGCAAGGTAGGGATCTCCCTATTGAGCAAGTCAACACTGTCAACGTTGGAGCAGATCAGATCATGACTATATTGGGACAACTTACTCAAGTTGTAATGAATAACCATTCCAAACCTGTGTTGGATCGTTTCATGTGGCAGAAGCCCCCATATTTCAGTGGGACTACTAATCCAGTGGTTTCTAAGCAATGGATCAAGTCCCTTGAAAAGATATTCATGGCGTTAAGATGCAATGAAAATGAAAAGGTAGTACTGGCAGTATATTTTCTCAAGGGCGACGCTGATCAATGGTGGTCCCTGATTCAAAATACCACGGAGGAAGAAGAAATAGAAGATATGGAATGGAGGGCTTTTAAGAAAATATTCTTTGAAAAATATTTCCCTCATGAGCAACGAACCGAAATGAAGAGGAAGTTCCTTGGATTAAAACAAAGGGAAGAAGACAGTGTTGTAGAGTATGAGGCTACCTTTACAAGGCTGGCCAGGTATACCGTAGATTACATACATGACTCAGCAGACAAGGTTGATCATTTATTTGAAGGTATTAAGCCAAGTCTTTGAAGGGCACTGACTTCTCAATCATTTTCATCATATGATGAAATTGTATCAAGTGCCATCAAAACAGAGAGGGAATTTTCTAGATCAAATCTTTTCAAAGGAAACCAAGATAAGAAGCGGTACTCTGATAACAAAGGAAAAGGAGAAGCACCAAATAAGAGAAAGGGAACAAAGATGTTCCCATTATGTGAGAACTGTGGTAAAAATCATCTCGGGAAATGCTTGAAAGGCATGAGAGTCTGATACAATCATTTTCATCATATGATGAAATTGTATCAAGTGCCATCAAAACAAAGAGGGAATTTTCTAGATCAAATCTTTTCAAAGGAAACCAAGATAAGAAGCGGTACTCTGATAACAAAGGAAAAGGAGAAGCACCAAAGAAGAGAAAGGGAACAAAGATGTTCCCATTATGTGAGAACTGTGGTAAAAATCATCTCGGGAAATGCTTGAAAGACATGGGAGTCTGATACAACTGCAGTGAAAAGGGTCATTGATCTGATGAATGCAAGGGGAAGAAATAATTCAATGATGTTCAATGCTACAATTGCAGAGAGATGGGACACTATGCAAATGAGTGTCCAAAGAACCAAGGAAACTTGACTCAGGAAAGGCCAAGAGAGTAAGGGAGAGCCTTTGTGATTACAACCGCGGAGGTTGAAGTTCCTAATGACGTGGTGGCAGGTACTTTAATTATTTCCTCAAACTTAGCCAACACTTTATTTGATTCTGGATCATCACATTCATTTATATCTTCCCATTTTTCCAAGAAAATTAGATATGTACAATTTGATTTAATAAAGGAGTTGTCAGTCAAAACTCATAAGGGATGTATCATTGCAACCAAGTCATGTCGACTAGTCCCCCTCTAGACACCAAAATGTGCTCTAGTTGCTAACCTTATCATCATACCAATGACTGAATTTGATATAATTCTCAGTATGGATTGTCTATCAAATTATGATATGAATATTTATTGTAAGAATAAGGAAGTTACAATTTTTGAAAATGGTGTAGAATTCCTTGTCTTTAGGGTAGAAACTTAGCCACCTGATTCTTATCTAGAACCACCCCCAGTAGCTCTAATGAATGCAATACTTGGAGAGGAAGGTAAACAAATATCTATGGGCAAGGAAAGAAATCTTCAAATTGAAGATGTGCACATATTTAAAGAGTACATTGAAGTATTTCCGGAGGATTTACCTAGACATCCTCCAGAGTGGGAAGTTGAGTTCTCTATTGATTTAATTCCCGATGCAAGACCTATATCAAAGACTCCCTATAAAATGGCTACTGTGGAATTAGTAGATCTAAAGAAAAAACTAGATGATTTGAGTGAAAAAGGATTTATTCGACATAGTGTTTCTCCATGGGGATCCCCTGTCCAATTTTTCAAGAAGAAAGATGGATCCATGAGGCTTTTCATTGATTACAGGGAAATCAATGCTATTACAATAAAGAATAAGTATCATCTACCCTGGATTGATGATTTATTTGACCAACTACATGGAGCTCAATACTTTTCAAAGATTGAACTTTGATCTGGATATCATTAGTTGCGTGTGAGGAAGGAAGATATTCCTAAGACAACATTTTAGACCAGGTATGGGCATTACGAGTTTACAGTGATGACTTTTGGACTGAAAAATGCACCCTCTGTTTTCATGGATTTAATGAATAGAGTTTTCAAGGAATATCTTGATAACTTTGTTGTGGTATTCATCGATGATATCCTCTTATACTCAAAAATCTATGAAGACCATGAGAATCACTTATGGGTTATTCTGAGAACTCTTAGAAGAAATAAATTATATGGGAAGTTTAGCAAGTGTGAATTTTGGCTTCAATCAGTTTCTTTTCTGGGCCATATTGTCTCTAAGGATGGAATCCTAGTTGATCCTGTGAAGATAAAGGCAATCCAAGATTGGCCCACGCCAACAAACATAACTGAGGTACGCAGTTTTATTGGCTTAGCAGGTTATTATTGACGTTTCATTCATAATTTTTCCTGAATGGCTAACCCGCTAACCAAGCTCACACGTAAAGGAGTTAAGTTTTTGTGGACAAAATAATGTACAAAATGCTTCAACAAATTGAAAAGAAGATTGGTAAATGCTCCAATTTTGACTCTTCCATTTATAAGTGATGTATTTTTAATATACAACGATGCATCAAAGAATGGACTGGGTTGCATCCTTATGAAAAATGATAAATTTATTGCTTATGCATCAAGACAGTTGAAGACTCATGAGACAAATTATCCAACTCATGATCTTGAGTTAGCAGCTGTAATCTTTGCTCTGAAAATATGGAGGCATTATCTCTACGGAGAGAGATGTGATATTTATACAGACCACAAGAGTTTGAAATATATTTTCACACAAAAATATCTCAATATGAGGCAAAGAAGATGGCTCTAGTTACTAAAATATTATGATTGTTCAATACACTACCACCTAGGAAAGGAGAATAAGGTGGAAGATGCATTAAGCAGGAAATATCATGGACTTCTGACTCAAATGAGGATTGAAAGAGATCCTATGTTCATGGATCTACTGAAGATGGATATGGGAATTGTTAAGGAAGGGTAAACATCACTCCTCTTTCAAATGATTGCTAAACCATCTTTACTAGAGGAGATAAAAAGTTCTCAATCTAATGATGAGAATCTGCACAAGAAAATTAATGCAATCAAGGATGGGAGACTGGATGACTTCGTGTATGAAGAAGGAGTTTTGAAATTTGGGAAGAGGTTATGCGTTCCATCAGTACTTGAGCTAAAAAGGGAACTATTAGATGATGCTCATAACTCAAATTTCTCTATACACCCAGGTAGCACCAAGATGTATAGAGATCTGAAGGAATATTTCTGGTGGGATAATATGAAGCGAGAAATTGTTGACTACATGTCAAGATGTACAATTTGTCAACAAGTGAAGGTGGAGAGATAACATCCCAAAGGAGTGATGCAACCTCTACCTATTCCTATGTAGAAGTGGGATAACATTACAATGGATTTTTTCACCGGACTACCGAGGACACCTATGAGAAATGATGCAATATGGGTAATTGTTGATCGTCGCACTAAATCAGCACATTTCCTTCTAATAAGAGAGTATTTACCACTTGAGTGACTATAAAGACTTTATATTAATGAAGTTGTGAGACTTCATGGTGCACCTCTATCAATTTTCTTTGATTGAGATCCCCGGTTTACATCAAAATTCTGGAAAAGTCGCCAAAAGGCTTTGAATACTGAGCTTCATATGAGTACCGCATATCACCCCCAAACCAACGGACAATCTGAAAGGACTATTCAAACTCTAGAAGATATGCTGAGGTCATGTTATCTTGACTTCCAAGGTATGTGGGATCAATACTTGCCTTTGGTGGATTTTTCGTACAATAATAGTTTCTATTCTAATATTTAGATGGCTCTATATGAAACATTATATGGAAAGAGATGTCGAAATCCAACTTGTTGGGATAAAGTTGGTGAGTGGAAACTTATAGGCCCAAAACTTATTAAAGAGACCATGACAAAGGTGAAGAAAATACAAGCCCATATTAAAGCAGACCAAAGTAGGAAGAAGAGTTATGCTGACAACCAGATAAAGGACTTGGAATTTCAAGTGGGAGATCATGTATTTCTGAAAGTATCTCCATGGAAGGGCGTCTTAAGGTTCGGTAAGAAAGGGAAACTGAGCCCCAGGTACATTGGACCATTTGAAATTTTGGGAAGAATTGGAACTGTAGCTTACCATTTAGCGATGCCGCCAAATATCTCCAGAGTTCATGATGTGTTCCACGTATCATTGTTAAAGAAGTACATGCCAGACCCAACGCATGTACTCACATATAAAGAAATAGAACTGGAACCCGATTTGTTATACTATGAAAAGCCTATTAGGATTATTGATACAAGGGAGCAGGTATTGAGAAATCGAACAAATATTCTAGTAAAGGTTCTTTGGAGAAACCAGAATATGGAGGAAGCAACATGGGAACCAGAGGATTTCATGAAGAATAATCACCCACATCTTTTTGGTGGGATTTATACATAAAATTTCGAGGATGAAATTTATGAAGGAGAGAATAATGTAGCACCCCAAACATTTTATGGTATGTTTCTATTAAATACATTCTATTAATTACTGTGTTCCTTTGAAACAACACTAGGTTATTTAGGAGATATTCAAAACCTAGCCATTAAATATAAATTTTCCACTTCTATGTTTTGAATTTCAAAAAATGGTCATCTAGAGTTGTGATTAATAAGTCATTTGAAGTCTGATAGAACAAACTTGATTTTTGGTGAATAGTAACATACCCTCATGAATAGTAATATGAATATTAATATGAACCTTATTAATAGTAAATAATAAAATTATTTTATTTTCTTAAGGCAATAATATAATGAGATCTTAATTAGTTTTTCAATGAGAAATAAAACTAATTGCACCTTTAAGATTTTTATTTTTCAAATTAACTATGACTTTATTTAAAAATTAAATTAATAATATTTAGAAAATTAATTTTAAAAAAATGGAGTTCATTTTTTAATTCTACACGTCGAAAAATGGTTAGGGTAAATTTTTGGGATTTTTCTGAAATTCTAGAATTTTTGATGAATAGTGAAATACAATAAAACACCGTATATACAAATTATCAGTAAAATACACTATTTATGACATCATAAGTGATGAAATGCCACTTGGTTCGAACTAATATGCCATTATTACTATTCGAGGTCACATGAACTAAGACTATTCATAATCTTGGGCAAAAATATTATAATAATTATTAAAATAATGAAAAATACCCCCTCTCCTCCACTATAAAAACCCCTCACCACTCCCTCTTCTCTTCACTCCTCTAAGCCTTGAATTTACTCAAAATTCTGCCCAAATACCCTTAACTAGTCACTTCCCACGACCAGGAATCTCTTGGTCTTTCCAAAATACCAAAATCCCTTCCCTTAAGGAGGTTATCGAGGAAGTTATTTCAAGAGGTAAAACACCTTTCTTTTTCTTTTAGTTTCATTTGAATTTATCTTCATTTGTTATCCTCTCCTCACCTCTTATATCAAAATGACCATGATAACTCTATTATTATCTAAATACTGGATTTATATCATGTTAATGGAAGAACCATCATCAATATTCGTACTCCCTCCCTTTTATTTTTATAAACGAAATCAACGTCCATGAGGTTCCAATTTATAACCTTCATGGACAAAGAAGTTTTGATCTTCAATTGTTCTTTCATTACTGGTCATGAAACCATAATTATGGTTGAACCATATCATAACATATGTATTTTATATTGATTAATGTTCTGGAATATTTACACATACATAATATGGAATAATAATACAAAACAAGTTTATTGAGCACAAAACTGCCAAGCCAAATTCAAGCGTTTATTTTTAACTCATCGAATGAGTCATCCTCATAGTATATAACCAGAATCATTATAAGATAATTTATATCTATTTAATGCCAATAATAATTTATATTAACAATTCTGGATGTTTAACCATATTTCAAACCAACTTCCATTCATGAATACAAGTAAACAAATCATGAAACCAAGTAAGAAAATGCTTCCAAAAAAATAAGATTTAATCTCTTAAACCCATAAAAGAGGCCATTAATTAACTTAATAAGGTTATATAATATAAATTAAATGTTTATTAGGTTCTGGAATTATTAATTAATTAATCTAAATTTTATTATTCAGGTCATTAAGAACAATCAAGAACACACTAGAGCAAAAGGTAAGGGATTTCTCATCTCACTTTCATTTCTGTGAGATTTTCATTGTTCGCCACTTATTTTTTGTATGTGGTATATGTGTACTGACTTTTGATATATAATAAAAGGATTCAATTTATATTAATGTTATTCAATGATTCATTTGATGCTCATTAAGTTCTGGTCATATGATTCGACTGATTACATTGTGGTAAGGGACTTCGTCTCAACTACTATTTTATTGTGACTAACTTTGGGTGGTGAACCTAATAATACTTATGTGGTGTACTTACTGACCATTTGAGATCAATTTTCATTTGAAATTATATATTTTTTAAATATCCATAATCCCATATCATGGATATGTTTGTTGTCTAAGCCGTATACCATTTTACATATGGTGTTTATTTGGAAAGTTATTTTAATTATGGAAATATTGACGAATCTGTATACTCTACTCTATAAGGATATTGAAAAGGCATATTTATCTTGTATTGAATAAATGTATAAAGAATTATTTGGATATTTAGTGGCGGTTGGGGCCTGCTATAGCCCCTCGATGCATCGGTAGGTCTCATGAGACAAATCAGTTGGTGACAAACCCTTCGAATTTGTTTCCAAAAATCAGACGGGTTTCTACCCACAAAACTAAACCGTTTTAATGATATTATGGTTTCATGTTCTAGATACATGACGTCCAATTAATAAGCATTCTCTTTATTCATTATCAGTTATTATTATTATCCACGAGGTTTTCAATATGACAAAATCTATGGATGCAGTTTCATTCTCAGTTTAATAATGGCATTAGTTTTTCATTTATTCACTATGTCATATTGATTATGTCAGATTGATTATGATTCAATTACTATTATACTCATTCTTCCACTTTTTTTAACCCTTACTGATCATTTTAGCTCACCCCTTTCATTGTTTACCTTCAACAGGTGATTAAGAGAAGGTCTTTTATTGAGTTCGTGTGGTTGCAGTTTTTAGTTTTCGTTATGTGTTGTATTTTGTAAACTTTTCCAATATAATTTGAGTAACATCTATGTATCTAGTTTCTTAAAGACTACTAAACTTATCATTCCTTCGGGATTTTCATTCCTTCTGACCATACTAATATCACAAGTAATGCACCGAATCTAGCCTAAAGGGGTTGGGGCGTTACAGAACTTCCCCTCACAGCTCGCCACTCACCGCTCACCATCTCTCACACATCCCCCTCCCCATTATCCTCTAGTAGATCATCCCCTCTGAGGTCTCACATCCCCCCTAGGTTGATATTTCCCTCACCCGACGCTAATCCTTCCTAGGTCGAGCTTTTCCTCACCCGACGCGAATCCCCCCTAGGTCGAGAAGGTCGAGCATCCCCTCTAGTGGTCGGGCATCCTGCCTAGGTCGAGGATCCCCTCTGGTTGAGCATCCCCTTCTACGTTTCCAGTATTCTTTGGCAGTAATTCCCAAATCTTCTTCTGGTATGATTAATTGATTCATTGTTTAGTTTGAGTTTTGTTGATTCAATTTGTATCTTTTCATATTGTTTCATTCATCTGTGATATATGATTGATTTTGGTTTTATCAAAACATAAAAATAGTTATCATTGTAGTGTTTGTAGATATAAATCATTGAAAGTTCACATAGAAGATACCATGAGACCATTATTTCTTTGCGATTTAGGTTATGATGTGTTTCTAGTTTCATAAATAATATCATATTTTATGTGAAATCATTTGGAACTCATAAAAATGTTAAGAATATTTTATGTGTAGAATTATTCATACCACTGATGCTTTGTGGATGTCGTTTTCATGTGAATGGAGTGTTATAATTTTCAAATGAAAATGTTATCTAATGCATACAGTTTTAATATGTACATGATGCATGTGAAGGGAAATTGGTTTATGGATAAATGTGTTGTTCTTTTTGGATTCACATATAGTTGAATGGGTAACCATATTTTATTAAATTATAAAGTATTATCTATAAGAAAAGTTCCCTATAAATATGGAATTAACTCATGGGAAATGTGTTGAAACTTTTTTAGAGATGTGATTAACAAAAATGTATTTTTGTATTTTCTCCGTGTTAATTTTTTCAATGGAATAACAACACTATGTGAAGGATTCATTTTGCAAAATTATTTTCCTTGAAAAAAAAAATATATGTGAAGTGCGTGTTATGCGACATTTCCATTCGAGTATTGTTTTATATCAACAAGTATGGTAATAAGGTGGGTTTATCAACTTCTAAGTTATAACACTGATTGGGGATTTTTTCTACTGAAGAACTTTTCTTTGTAGATCAAAATTGTTTGATTTTATTTGCGCTTTCTTATTTCTCACATTCTAAACATGTTTATGTTCAGGGGAGTGGGGGGATGTTCAGGGGGTGGGGGTGTCCAGGGGGTGGGGGGCTGCCCAGGGGGTTGGGGGGCTGTCCAAGGGGGTAGGGGATGTCCAGTGGGGGGGTTGTCCAGGGGGTGGGGGGGTGTCCAAGGGGTTGGGGGTGTCTAGGTGGGGGGGGGGTGTCCAAGTGGGTGGGGGGTGGGGGGGGGTGTCCAGGTGGGTGGGGGTGTTCAGGTGGGGGTGTCTAGGGGGTTGGGGGGGTTGTCCATGGGGGTTGGGGGGGTGTCCAAGGGGGTTGGGGGGGGGGGCTGTCCATGGGGGTGGGGGTGTCCAGGGGGGTTGGGGTGTTCAGGGGGTGGGGGTGGGGGTGTCCAGGGGGGTGTTCAGGGGGTAGGGTGGTGTCCAGGGGGGTGGGGGGGGGGGGGGGGCTGTTCAGGGGGTTGGGGGATGTCCAAGGGGGTTGGGGGTGTCCAGGTGGGTGGGTGGGTGGGGGGGTGTCCGTGTGGGTGGGGGGATATCCATGGGGGTGGGGGTTTCCGGGGGTGGTGGGGGGGGTGTCCAGGTGGTGGGGTGGTGTCTAGGGGGGTGGTGGGGCTATCCAGGGGATTGGGGGGCTGTCTAGGGGGGTGGGGGTGTCCAGGGGGTGGGGGTGGGGTGTCCAAGGGGATTTGAAGTTGGTTTATTTTGCCCTCTTTGTTTGGACCAATTTAATTTGGGGAATTTGGTGATTTATGTGCCCATGGAAAATCTATATTAGGTATGAATTGCATGAATAAGACAAATTTCATGATTGACTAGAACCCAAATGAATGAAATTGTCCAAGAAAATATAAACAAAAACAATACAAACTAAATCTAATGGAAATGTCCCAAACACACTTGTATCGAAAAAAATCAAACTATGTTTAAACTCAATCCAAACTGATTATATACCATTAAAAGGAAGAGTAATTTTTAATTAACAGGAATGTACTATTTGATATTATTATTTTGAAACATGGATATGTTTCCCCCTTGCTTTCAGGAACATGATTTGACCCATGGGGTGTTGTGGTTCTTAAATGTTGAGTAGTGACATGTATAGTCATAGGAGACAGGTATGTTTTATTTTAGTTTTTATTTTATTTTCTTTATCGCATTGGCCACTTAGGTCTTTTACTGCTTTCTATGGATAAAGGGTAGTTATATTCTGCGAAGGGGCCAGAAGGGGTTCAAATTGATTCAGTCCATCGACTTTGATCCGAGGTAAGATTTTATGGTTACTACTTGTCTTGCACCTCATTTATTTAGGGATTTTAGTGCTTTTGACTCCATATTATGTTTTCAGTAGGGCATTGGATCATTTCATGTTGGTTCGGGTGGATTTGGTTCTCCACTGCCAATCTAGGTAAGGCTTTAATGCCATTGGTTGGTTTCTCACTGGTTATTTAGCATCCTTTATGTGTTTTAAGGTTCTTAATATCTTTTTTGTAGTGCGTTGATCCCTACTCGTTGGTTTGGAGTCACCAATTCAAGGACGACTCGCCTGCGTGTGCATATGTAAGTAAGTATATGTATGTGGGTTCTCCTGTTATGTGTATAGTCACCCATGGTAGTGATTATGCACGTATGGGGCTAGGTGTACCCATGTGTATATATATATATATGTATGCATGTATGTATGTATATGCATATGCAGGTGAGTGGAGACTGATATATTCATATAAGCATATGTGCAAGGATCCCCTTGCACATGCTCATTTCCATGCGAGTGTGTGCATAGGGTCTAGGTGTCCTTACATGTGTGTGAAGGTGCGTATACCCAGTGGGGGAGAAATAACTTTTAGTTAGAAAGCTCCAAGAGACGAAGTGGATGTCTTGGTTCCACCTTGAGGTAGGGTCCCTCTCCTAGCCTCTTTAATTCAATAATGCTTTAAATTGAATTTAACTTCTTTCTTAATTATGCAGAATTATATTGAATTTCATATCTTAAATAACTATTCTTTAATATAATTGTTTAATTTGATAAATAAATTCATGTTTTTATAATAAAACCCCTCCAACAGATGTGCGATGTCCGTGAAAACTCACAATGATAGTTATGTTGATCTAGTAGCTTAAGTTATTGCATTTGATTTGTGCTGAATGAGTTTTAGAAGAAATGTTAAATATAATTAAATGAATTATGTGATAAAGCCATGCCGGGATTTTATAATAAAACCCCTCCAACAGAGGTGTGTTGTCTTATAAACCAAAGTGTAGTGATGGTTATTTGTATCATGTTTATATTTGGTTTGAGTTTTCTATATGTCTCTTGTTGGTGTTTGTTTTGTGTCATGTTAGTTTTTGTTTTCTTTGAATAATATAAATTGGCTTATCATACTCGTTTAGATCAAATGACATTTCCTGAGTAGGCATATGTCTTGACCATGACACTTTATTTTTCACCCTTTGAATATTATAAATGACATTTCCATGTTTAGGCGAAGTGAATTAATTTGTAAATGGTTTGTTTAGGGTGTATGATTCTTTTCCATCGTTTCGTTTCCCTTTAGACGTTGCGTCATTATGCCGCTCACTACAACATTATGAAAATCCCTTGTTATAACATATTAAATAGTTCATTTGTTCTATCATGTCTATTGTGACCTTATCTTATGGAGAAACCCGTTTCGGGTGTTTTCTTGGCCTCTTGGCCACCCCTTTGGGTGTTTACCCGAGCCTATATATCTAAAAACATTGATGGTGTCATTGTTTAATACCTGTTAGGATTATGGTGCTCCCCACCATAAGCTTCATCTTAACACCGTTTGGGGTGTTTTCCTGGCCTCTATTCACATCTAATTCTTTACATATATGAATTCTCCCATAATATTTGTGTTGCATCCTGAGATGTTAAAACATACTCAAATTCTATTGTTCTCAAGGTGACTGAAGTTTTATTATTAGAGTTCCAAGAAATGCATACACCATTGATAAGTAATACACCTACATAATTTGACTCTCAATCAGTAGTTTCAACTACCTATTACCACTTTTAAAAACAACGAATATAAAATATATATCTTTATTATACCACAATCCTGAATCAAGAGTCTGTTTTTTATAACATAAGATCAGTTTCTATAATGTGAAGGACAACTACAAAGGATTTATTTGGAATCCTGTATAAAGAGTAATCAAAATTTTGTTATCTATTATAGACATTGGTAAGTAGAATAAAATTTCGATAATATTTAAAAACTCTATATGATCACTAGTACTCCCCACTTCATGCCATGACCACATAGTTCCATGTTCTATAAGAGTGGTGTCCTATTCTGATTTTTCCATTCTAGGGATTCATTAATTGCATATGAAATTATATAACATGATTGATAAAAATAATAATAAAATCTTTTCTATTAAAATATGATTAATTAAATTTCTCAATAGAGTTTATGAAACCATTTATGTATGGTTTTCTGCTTTGTACTTGTCCTTGTCCTTCAGAGTTTGATATTTTTATGATCCCAATGATCTGATGAGTGTTTTGACCTGTGTAGAGAAAATGCTTCTACATTATCTTTTTTTTTCTGTGTGAGAAAAATAAACAACACACACCTCATATAGTGTAGTTGGATCTTTCTACAACAATGGGGAATCTGATGGACGATCAACTCTGTGATAGTATTCCATAAGTCTTGTGATCAATGTTGAGAGTGACTAATCATAATTTCTGCCGGTGGGGCGACGGTCGGAATGTTGCCCCGCCTCCTCCCACTCCCTTCGCTCCTAGCCAGAAGATGCTACCCTGTGGATGTCGCTAGACCGGGCCAACATGTCGCGGTCATGCTGTGGTCACGCCGTGGTCACGTCGCGGTAATGCCGTGATTTGGCCTTGCTCTAGGACAACACCCTACGACGGTTCGCAGTCCTATCAGAATTCGATGTATGATACCTAGATAGAGTTTTAGATATATTACCCAAGCATAGTTAATGTGGAGGGAGGCCCTTAGGTAGAAAATATATGGATTGAGTCTCTCATGGAAATATTTAGTCACCCGTAGACAACATTGGAGATGAGGGTAAAGCTTGTTACTTGTATTCTACAAGGACCATCTAAGTGCTTGAGGGACATCATAGTAAATGTTGGACAATAAGAATACTTGAGAATACTTTTATAATGATATTTTCATTTGGAAAAGTGTATAAAATGTTTTTGTTTTAAAATGATAACCTATTTTTGGAAAATTTTTCAATTCTATTAGAAAAAGGGATAGTGTTAATTATTTTAAAGGTTTTAAAGTGATATTAATAAAGCATAATGAGAATCTTTTAAAGTATTGAAGACAAATGTACTTTTAAAATAGATAATTTTGATCAGATTTGTGATAGTATTTCATGAGTCTTGTGATCAATATTGAGACTGACTAATCACAATTTCTGTCGGCGGGGTGACATACAGAATGTTGCCCCGCCTCATTCCGCTCCCTTCACTCATGGCTAGAAGATGCTACCCTGTAGATGTCATTGGACCGGGCCAACATGCCGCGTTCATGCCATGGTCACGCCGTGTTCATTCCACGGTCACACCGCGGTCAAACTACGGTCACACCACTGTCACGCTACGGTCACGCCGCGGTCAAGCCGCGATCACACCGTGATTTGGCCCTGCTCAAAGACGACACCCCACAGTGGTTCGCAGTCTTGTCGAAATTCGATGTATGATACCTAGATAGAGTTTTAGATACATTACCCACCTATAGTTAATGAGGAGGGATTCCCTTAGGTAGCAAATCTCTGGATTGAGTCTCTCATGAAAATATTTAGTCACCTGTAGACAACATTGGAGACGAGGGTGAAGCTTGCTACTTGTATTCTACAAGGACCATCTAAGCACTCGAGGGACATCATAGTAAATTTTAGACAATAAGAATACTTGAGAATAATTTTATAATGATATTTGTATTTGTAAAAGTGTCTAAAATGTTTTTGTTTTAAAGTGATAACCAATTTTTGGAAAAAATTTCAATTCTATTAGAAAAAGGGATAGTGTTAATTATTTTCAAGGTTTTAAAGTGATATTAATAAGGCATAATGAAAATATTTTAAAGGATTGAAGCCGAATGTACTTTTAAAATAGATGCTTTTTATCATATCAGTGATAGTATTCCATTAGTCTTGTGATCAATGTTGAGACTGACTAATCACAATTTTTGCCAGCGGGGCGACGACCGAAATGTTGCCCCACCTCCTCCCGCTCCCTTCACTCTTGGCCAGAAGATGCTGCCCCGCGGATGTTGCTAGACCGGGACAACATGCCGTGGTCACGCCGCGGTCACGCCGTGGTCATGCCGCGGTCAAGCCGCAGTCACGCCGCGGTCAAGCCCTGCTCTAGGACGACACCCCGTGACGGTTCACAGTCTTGTCGAAATTCGATGTATGATACCTAGATAGAGTTTTAGATACATTACCCACATATAGTGAATGGGGGGGAGGCCCTCAGGTATCGAATCTCTGGATTGAGTCTCTCATGAAAATATTTAGTCACCTATAGACAACATTGGAGATGAGGGTGAAACTTGCTACTTGTATTCTACAAGGACCATCTAAGTGCTCTAGGGACATCATAGTAAATTTTAGACAATAAGAAGACTTTATAATACTTTTATAATGATATTTGTATTTGGAAAAGTGTCTAAAATGTTTTTGTTTTAAAATGATAACCTATTTTTAGAAAAATTTTCAATTCCGTTAGAAAAAGGGATAGTGTTAATTATTTTCAAGGTTTTAAAGTGATATTAATAAAGTATTATGAGAATATTTTAAAGGATTGAAGCCGAATGTACTTTTAAAATAGATGCTTTTGATCAGCTCTGTGATAGTATTCCATGAGTCTTGTGATCAATGTTGAGACTGACTAATCACAATTTCTACCGGCGGGGTGACAACCGGAATGTTGCCCTGCCTCCTCCCGCTCCCTTTGCTCCTATCTGGAAGATGCTGCCCCGTGGATGTCGCTAAACTAGGCCAACATGCCATGGTCATGCCGCGGTCACACTGTAGTCACGCCACGATCACGCCATGGTCGCGCTGCGGTCACGCCACAGTCAAGCCGCGGTCACGCTGTGATTTGGCCCTGCTCCAGGACGACACCTCGTGGCGGTTCGCAGTTCTGTTTGAATTCAATGTATGATACTTAGAGTTTTAGATACATTACCCACCCATAGTTAATGTGGATGGAGGCCCTCAGGTAGAAAATATTTGGATTGAGTCTCTAATGAAAATATTTAGTCACCTGTAGACAACATTGGACATGAGGGTGAAGCTTGCTACTTGTATTGTACAAGGACCATCTAAGTGGTTGAGGGACATAATAGTAAATGTTAAACAATAATAAGACTTGGGAATACTTTTATAATGATATTTTTATTTGGAAAAGTGTCTAAAATGTTTTTGTTTTAAAATGATAACCTATTTTTGGAAAATTTTTCAATTACATTAGAAAAAGGGATAATGTTAATTATTTTCAAGGTTTTAAAGTGATATTAATAAATCATAATTAGAATATTTTAAAGGATTTAATCCGAATGTACTTTTAAAATAGATGCTTTTGATCAGCTCTGTGATAGTATTCCATGAGTCTTGTGATCAATGTTGAGACTGACTAATCACAATTTCTGCTGGCTGGGCAATGATCGGAATGTTGCCTCACCTCCTCTCGCTCCCTTTTCTCTTGGTCGGAAGATGCTGCCCCACAGATGTCGCTGGATCAGGCCAGCACGCCGTGGTCACGCCGCGGTCACACTGCGGTCACACCGTGATTTGGTCCTGCTCCAGGATGACACCCCGTGGCGGTTCGCAGTCCTGTTAGAATTCGATGTATGATACCTAGATAGAGTTTTAGATACATTACCCACCTATAGTTAATTGGGAGGGAGTCCCTCAGGTAGCAAATCTTTGTATTGAGTCTCTTATGAAAATATTTAGTCACTTGTAGACAACATTGGAGATGAGGGTGAAGCTTGCTACTTGTATTCTACAAGAACCATCTAAGTGCTCGAGGGACATCATAGTAAATGTTGGACAATAAGAAGACTTGAGAATACTTTTATAATGATATTTTTATTTGTAAAAGTTTCTAAAATGCTTTTGTTTTAAAATGATAACCTATTTTTAGAATTTTTTTCAATTCCATTAGAAAAAGGGATAGTGTTAATTATTTTCAAGGTTTTAAAGTGATATTAATAAAGCATAATGAGAATATTTTAAAGGATTGAAGTTGAATGTACTTTTAAAATAGATTCTCACTACTACAAAATGAAGCTATAGCCACGGTTTTATAAGTCCGTGGCTATAGCATGGTTATACCAACGGATGAAAATTCATCCGTGGCTGTATGTGCGATTTCTCGGGCTCCTCCTACGGAACCCTCCCCGACTCACTCCCCTCCCCCGACGCACTCCCCTCCCCGGACGACCACGCCTCCCCCCTCCCCGGACAACAGCGGCTCCCCCGACGCCGACGGACTCCCCTCCTCCCCCGACGCACTCCCCTCCTCCCGACGACCTCTCCTCCCCGGACGAACGCGCCTCCCCCGACGGACTCCCCTCCTCCCCCGACGGACTCCCCTCCTCCCGACGGACTCCCCTCCTCCGGACGACCGCAACTCCCCTGCTCCCGACGGAATATCCTCCTCCGATGAACTCTCCTCCTCCCGACGGCCTCCTCCGGACGACCTCATTACCGGTATCTTTATCATTCCATTTTTTTATCATTTCCAGTATCTTTATCTTTAACAATAGTTTTTTCAAAATCCATATCAGTAGTAATTAGATCCTTCTCAAGAATATTTCCACTCTTTTAGATATAACTTGTCAAATTCAAACTCTTGATATACCCATAATGAATATAGGGAACCGACCTGAAATTACTAATAAAATGAGGGGGTGAGAATTAGAGGGTGATCCACCCAAAATCAGGATACAAATGAGAATCCTATTTTAGAATTTCCAAGTCCTAGATAATAGAGACATATTTAGGTATCATAAGTTATGT
This sequence comes from Viscum album, assembly GCA_963277665.1. Classification (NCBI taxonomy): domain Eukaryota; kingdom Viridiplantae; phylum Streptophyta; class Magnoliopsida; order Santalales; family Viscaceae; genus Viscum; species Viscum album. The sequence goes on from OY728159.1 coordinate 1,670,209,790, forward strand.
ATTAGTCTTTATTGACCTATTATAATTGGGATTGAAGATCTCAAAACAGTTTTTTCTAATTGCCTTTATAATTTTAAAAATATTGGCTTCACATTATTAGGTTTTTAAAACAGTTTTTTCGATGTCAAAAGTCATTGGGTGTGGGTTAATTCTTCTCTTTTTGACCCCCTTTTGGTCAGATCAGGCAACCAACATGTTAGTTTCTCTTTTTCTGATTTTGGATTCAAGTTGGATTATTCTTTAATTTATGCTAGTAATAGTTATCTAGATCAATGAACTCTTTGGGGTGAAATTGGTTCTCTCAAAAACAATATTAATGATCCTTGGATCATTCTTGGGGACTTTAATTTGATTATCAATCTGGAAGAAAAAATATTTCCTATGAACTGGTCAATTTATTTTAGTGAATTCAATGGTTTTATTATACAAAATGATTTTATTGAAGTGAATCATGTTGGGGAAAAGATAACTTGTTATAAAGGGCACCCCAAATGTATGATGGCCAGTAAAATCAATAGGGATTTTGTTAATGATTTTTCTTTACATTCTCGGGATTCCATTTCAAGTATATCATTATCTCATCTTTACAATGATCATCAACTTATTTTGAATTTTATCTCAGGAAAGGGTATTAAGTCTCCATTACCCTTTAGATTCAATAAAAATTGTGTTATTCATCCAGAATGTGAAAATGCTGTTTGGGAAGTTTGGTGTTCAGTAGGTGGTAAGAAGAATGACATTTCATGTATTATTAAACAAAAGATTCAGAAGGTAAATCATTAACATTGGAGTAAGGATATGTTTATTCATCTTGACATGGACATATCCAATCTTGATGCCTCTCATCTGTCCTTCCAGGAGTAGTGTACCCATGATGATTTCTCTAGTGTTGTTTCATTGGAATCTGAGATGACTCTTAATCTTAACTATTTATCCAATATTTAAGATGTAATAAAAAATATTCATCTAGAGATAATTGAAATAAGGATTGTGTTATAAATTCCAATTTCATTAATAATATTCAAATTGTTCAGAAAATTTTTAGGCCTCTTTCTTTACTAAAAATAGGAGATCAAATTCTGGACAATAGACATGACTTTTTAGAGCACATTATTTTTTATAATGAATATCACATTAATGACTCATCTACCATCCCCCACAATAGAGGGTATTATACCCAAATTGTAAATTCATAAAGATAATACAGAACTTTTATCAATTAATTTGGAACTATAAATCAACGATGCAATTTTCAGTTTTAGGCCGGAAAGCTCCCAGGGTCCTGATGGAATTATAAATTTCTTTTTTCATAATTATTGGGAGATCATTGGTGAAGATGTTTTCAACCATGCTCTTAATTTTTTCAATTGGGACCTTCAACCTAATGGATTAAATTCTCAATTCCATTCCCAAATTCCAATGACAGAAAATGAAAATGAGATACACTTATTCTGGCCTAATGCTCTTATCAACACTTTAAAAAAAGTTATTACAAATATCATTTCAATTAGACATTCTACCATCTCTAATAAAATTGTTCCTTCTAATAAATTTTGATTCATTAAAGGAATGACCGTTGATGATTGTATTGTTATGGATTTAGAGTGATTCAATCTCTTTAAAAACCCTATTCATGGGGGAGAATGTTGCCAATAAATTAGACATTAAAAAGGCTTTTCATACCTTGTATTGGGAATTTATATTTAAAATTATTCTCATGTTTGTTATTGAGGACACATTAATTAATTGGATTTTGATTAATTTTACATCTGGTCATATCTCATTTCTTGTAAATGGATCCCCAGAGGGATACTTATCTTGTTCTATAAGAGTTAGGCAAGGTGATCCACTTTTTGTTATTATTTTAGTTATTTCATTAAATTATCATTTTCGATTGTTTTCCCTCATGGATAAAAATGGAAAGATGAAGGCTATTAGTGTTGGTCATAGTTCTTTTACTTCTACCCAACTACATTATGCTGATTATATCATCCTCTTCAATAAATGGGATAAAATAAATATCGAGAATATCATGAAATCTCTTCTATAATATGAGAATATTTCTAGGAAACAACTTAGTTGGAATAAGTCCATTGTCTACATTGGTAGAAATATCTCAAAAATTATTAAATCAAAAGTCATCACGGATTTGGTTATTAGGAATGTTTTTCCATCTCTCCATATCTTGGTGTTCTGATGTTCTGTGGCCGACCGAAGGATTATTATTTTCATGTGATAATTAGTAAGATCAACAATTAGCTTGAAACATGGAACGAAAAATCCATTTTAATGGCTTGTCATGTCTGTTTGGTTAAAACTATTATTGTTTCTAAATTTTTTATTCCCATATGGTTTATAAATGGCCTTGTTCTCTTATCAAGTCTATTGCTATGGCCATGAAAATCCTTATTTAGATTGGTAGTATTTTGGAAAAAAGATTAGTAACTATGCCTTGGAACACCTGTTTCAGATCATTTGATAGGGGGGCCTTGGTATCGAAAATATCCGTCTTTATAATAAAACCTTTTATGCTTATTTAGTTTGGAAACTAGTAATTGACCCCTCAGAAGCTACTGCATTCTGATCGTCTAAATTCATTATTATTCTCAGAAGTGAAAACATAAATTAAATGTATTCCTCTATTTGGTCTTCCTATATATCTGCATTTTCCCTTATTGATGTTGATGCTAAATGGAATGTCTCTTAGGATTCTTCTCCCATGGTTTGGAAAGATAATTGGACAGGTGATCCTCTCGTTGATTCTCTTATTCATGATGTTTCAAACATAGATATTGATGTTTTTATTAAGGGTCAATTTGATAATATTTTTTATTCATTGGACACTAGAGGATCTTACACTATCCAACTAGATTCACATTAAATCAGTTTATATAGGTGAATAGACCTTGGAGGCCCCACAACTCTTATAGATTCCATGGGGGAGGAATTTGATTGATGGACTTGATCATCTCTGGGTCAATCTCGATGACCATATATCTTGTAGTAAAGTGGAAAAACCTAATAGAGGTAACCCTGAATGTGAACTTCAGGGAGTTTATCTTAAAGTATATAAAATATAGGAAGATAAACAATTTCTCAAGATCCTTGAGATGGTCCAAATATGGTAGGATTTTTCCACCAAATAATCCTAGTAGCATTCCACAAATTTCATGATAATTGGCTTGAAGATGTGGTGCATGGACAGTTGATAAGTGGATTATGCCTTATTCTATCCCATGAGAATCAATTAAAAGTAGAAATTCCCCTATGGAACCATAATTATGGGAGACTCTACATCCTTGGGGGACATCCATGTCTGATTATACTTGGAGTATCCATCCATAAAAGATAGGGCCTGGAACCCTGTTATAGCATTGATTAATAGCTTTTTCATTGGAAGGGAAAAACAATACTTTAGATAATGGTGATTGAGTTATAAAAAGTCAATATTGATGATTACTTAATATCTTTTGAAACAATACATATAATGTTAAGTCATTTTCTAGATTATTTATCTAATATATGTTTATTTGCCTCAGGATGGATAGATACTGGATGTACAACATTGATCGGATCAATGATGAATTTCAGAAGGAGTTACAATATTTTTTGGACTTTGCATTCACTAATGATTCAGATGGCGGGTTGATTTGATGCCCGTGTTTTGATTGTGTTAGAAGACCTTGGTTAACTCGTGAGGAAGTGAGTTACCATATCACTAAAAGTGGTTTCCAAAAAAATTATCATGTGTGGTATCGCAATGTAGAAAAAGCTCAAGTGTTGAATTCCATCGATTCAACGGAAAAGATTGGTATGAAAAATTTGATTCCTGATCGGTTTACTTTTGTTTCTGAAGCTAGCTCCTCATGTAGACCAGTGAAAGAGGAAATTAATACTGGAACACAGTTCTCATCTATTAATCAGGATGATGATGTTGAGAGTGTTAGAAAGTTGATGGAAGATGCAAATACCCCAGTATATCAAGCATGTGAAAAAATGAGCAAACTTGAGTTTTTAATGCGATTATATCATGGGAAAACAATGTATGGATTTAATAATAATGCGGTCGACTATCTCCTTACATTTATTAAGGATTTACTGCCTGATGATGCATGTATTCCAGAAAATGATTACATGGCATCAAAGTTGGTTGACAAATTTGGATTTTCATCTAGTAAGATTCATTCTTATCTCAAAGACTGTTGTTTGTTCTGGAAGGATAATGTAGACTTGAGTCAGTGAAAACAGTGTGGCACATCAAGGTGGAAGACTAATAAAGACAGATATCAATCTCACATACCACAGAAAGTGATGTGTCACTTCCCTTTAATTCCCAGGATTCAAATTTTTTTTATGTCAGAACAAATGGAAAAGAATATGAGATGGAATGCAGATGAAAGAAATAAGGATAACGATGAAATAGTGCATCCTGCAGATGGGTTGGCTTGGAAGAAATTTGATAGGTTACATCCTGATTTTGTAGTCGACCCACGAAATGTTAGATTGGGATTAACCTGTGATGGTTTCAACCCATTTCGCCAAATGCATACTTCACACAGTACTTGGCCTGTTTTCATTCACATTTATAACTTTCCTTCATGGATGTGTATGAAGAAGCCGTGCACTATCCTGAGTATATTGATATCTGGACCCAGTGATCCTGGAAATGATATTGATATATACTTACAGCCATTAATAGAGGAGTTAAATGAGCTTTGGATTGTTGGTGCACAAGCGTATGATGCATTCAGAAAGGAGTACTTTATATTTCGTGCAGCTTTATTATGGACGATAAATGATTTCCCTGCCTACAGAATGATGTCTGGTTGGAGTACTAAAGGGAAATTATCCTGTCCTATTTGTATGAAAAATACACGTTTCCGAAGATTAAAGTTTCGATGAACTTTCAGCTTCATAGGGCATCGACGTTTTCTACCAATGGATCATCCATACAGGAAAAATCGGAGACAGTTCTATAATGCCATCGAGACAGATGAGACACCTCAACGAATGTCAGGGACTGATATTGTTAAAGAACTTGATGATTTGAATTATGTTCTTGGAAAAAGTCAATCAAATATCAGAAAGAGAAAGCATGCTAATTCGAATTCCAATAGCAATTGGAGAAAGAAAAGCATATTCTTTGAGTTGCCGTATTGGTCATCGAATTTATTACGTCATTGTTTGGATGTAATGCATATCGAGAAAAACATTTTTGAGACGTTACTTGCTACTATTTTAAATGTCAAAGGAAAAACAAAAGACGATTTGCGGTGTCGTCGTGATTTGATGGATTGAGGTATAAGAGCACGACTTTATCCTGAGTTAATTGGTCAAAATAAGTGGAAAGTCCCTATTACCTGTTATTCGATGAAAAATGTGGAGAAAAAACAATTTCTTCAAGTCTTGGACAGTTTGAAGGTTCCGGATGGTTATTCAAGTAATATTTTGAAAAGGGTGAATACACAAGATGTGAAACTCAAATCTCTTAAAACCCATGATTACCATGTCTTGTTACATGAGTTGATTCCCATTGCCATTCGTCATTTACTTTCACATAATGTTAGAGTTGCAGTGATTAAGTTATGTCAATTTTATCGAGATCTTTGTGCCAAAAGATTGAGCAGAAGTGTTGTTCAGAAATTGCAGAGAGATGCACCGATTATTCTTTGCGACTTGGAGAAAATTTTCCCACCGTCTTTTTTCACAATTATGTTACATTTGACTGTGAATATTCCCATAGAAGTTCTCTTTGGTGGTCCTGTTTCGAGTCGGTGGATGTATCCTACCGAAAGAATGATGTTTACATTGAAATCTTATGTGAGAAATAAATATCATCCTGAAGGCTCTATTGTGAAATGCTATTTAGCACAAGAATGCATGGATTTTTATTCATCGTACCTAGCTAACGTCACTATGAGGTCTAATCGACTAATGAGAACTGAAGATGAGCAATATGATCCCATTGAGCCTGCATTTCCTTTAATGCCCCAAACAGGGGGGATATCTGGATCGTACTCATTGTGTACTTTAAGGAGGGAAGAGTGGGAAATGGCACATCGCACAGTATTATTCAACTTTGGTGTGCTTGATGATTATATGAAGTAAGTAAACTAATAAATATGTATTTTTTTCATTGTGTGATTTCTTTATATCTTGTGACATTTTAATGCTTTCATATCTGTAGAGAACATTTTGAAATTATAAAAAAGGGACATCGCTCTCTATCTATTAAGAGGAAGGAACTGTTGCACAGCAAAGAATTTGCTACCTGGTTAAAGTCAAAGGTAATAGATTTCTTTTTCTTCTTCTCATAACATAATCACATGTCTCTGTTTAATATTCTATGTTCGTATCTTTTAGGTTTTAACTCTACCAATGATTGAAGTATCAGATGAAATAAAAGCATTGTCCTTTGGTCCAAACGATGTGGTGCGTGATTGTAAGTCAATGGTTGTCAATGGATATAAATTTGTTATAAATATTTGTGCAAAAAAATGGCAACACAGCATGATGGTGTCACGATAAGCGCCACAACAGATTGTTATGCGAGTGCATCGGACAGGCATCCTCGATCAGAAAATATATCATATTACGGTGTTGTTGAAAGAATCATTTTATTAGATTACTATGCACATGGTCGTGTCGCAATGATGAAATGCAAGTGGTTTGATTCAATGACACGACAAGGAATGCATATTGATAACTGTGGATTTAGACTGATTGATATGAACCACCATCTTCATATCGATGAACCTTATATTCTTGCGTCACAAGCTAAACAGGTGTTTTATGTAAGTGACCCGTTACAACCACAATTTGGTGTTATTGTTGATGTTATTCCTAGACATATTTTTGACGAAGGCATGGATGACAATGATGTTGTGGATGAACCTGTTGGTATTTATTCGAATGTTTCATTTGATGATACAGATGATGCAATTGTTAGAACAGATTGTGAACCAGAAATTGTCACAGACCCCACATAGCGTTGACACATTTGTAAGTATTTACCTGATATTATCACAATATTGTATGTGTTTTTTTTAACTTTCATACATGATATCAAAATAACTAGTATATTTTATACCATTATCGAATATAAAACTATTAATAGCCTCACCAATTTATGTTTAACCACTTCTCTAGTAAATCTTGAACATAGAAAAGTCTTGATATTTTATCAATATAAATATCACACATGAAAATGTATCTCATTGTTTTATGATACAATTGTATTATTTATCATTTTGCATTATTTCTATTTATTTGAGAATATTTTTTTAAATTTCCAGGTCAAAATGTTTGATTATGATGATACTAGAAGGAGTAGAAGAATACTGAGAAATGAACAACGTAGGTCTCCTCCTGGAAACAATGTAAGTACAAATTATGTTTGAATATTATGGTCTTTCATATTATTTATCTTGTTATCGTTTGTTTTATTTTATCATCTATGTTATTTTAGACTGCATCATTGAGGAGACACTTGGATTATGCCACTGAGGATGATATTGTGGCGGGGGGTACTGATTCTACAGGTCAGCCTACTACTACGCCGCTTGAGACACCAGGAGGCCATCCTCCCATTATGCCACCTCCATATTATCCATACCCACCTTTTCCGTATCCCTTTTTTCCCGCACCCACATCGGATGGTAGTTCTCAGACTCCCATCCCTCAGTTTCCATTCCCACCATCCACTGTACAGGTTACTGTGCCCCCATATATCCCACCGCCATATCCATATCCATATCCACCCTCATCTGTACAGGGTTATCCATCGGGTTTTCTGCCTCCATTAGTACACTTTGCATCTACTATACATAGTACTCCTGTAGATATCTCACCTACCATAGAGGCTGCCCCCCCTCCAGACGCATCACTTCAGGGGTCAGCAGATCCCCCATCTATTGGTATTTGTTTAAACATTACTATTACTGATTAATGATAAATTCATATATATAATTTTCTTTTATTTTGGTTTCATGATTAGCTCCAGCCTCTACCAGACGACGAGGCTGCACAAAAATGCGTGAGGTTTGGAATCGGAACATGCAAATCATAGTTGATTACAATGAGGACAATGCTATAATTAATAAAAATGGCACGGAATGTAAAAGTTTTATGGGAACACTTTCTAGACACAACAATATCATTCCGGTTCAACCGATAAGTTAGAATGCAGTTGGACAACAAATAAAGGACAAAGCCTGGGCAGAGATTTGGGTAAGTAATGTTAATCACCTTTTATATATATATATATATATATATAAATTTATAATATTTTTCTTAACAAATATTATGTCCATTGCAGCTTCGATATAATAATCCCGATGGACAAAATGCAAAGGCTGCAAAGATAATGGATTTAGGTGAAATGTGGCGAGCCTACAAGTATGATTTATATCTTGGGTGGAAAAAGAGAGTTGGTACAGAGCTTGAATAAGTACCGGTGATTCAAGATTGCTCAATATCACAATATAAAGAGATGATCAACTATTGGAAGAGTTCAGCGTTTAAGGTGTTTGTTAAAATTATATATATATATTCATTTATTTATTTAAAAACGATTTTAAATTACTTGTTTTATTTATGTTAATGAATTTATATAATTATTTGTTTATAGGAGAAATCAAATAGAAATAAAAAAACAAGAGTGCAATGAAACACATTTATACTCGTGGACACACTTCATTACCAGATCATGAGCAGACGCAGGTAATTTAACATTTAAAATATTTAGCTTTGTTTTGTGTAATTTTTTTAACTTCCAATTTTGATTTATTTATTTGTTTTTTTCCAGAAAAAGGAATCGAATATTGAGGGTCGCGTTCCTCGCTCAACTTTGTTTTGTACAAGCCGGAGAAAGAAAGATGGTACTGTGCCAAATCCTGACACCGAGAAGGCGATTGTAAGTATATTTCAATTTCTTTGATTTTTACTGAATTTAATTCCTTATATTATTTTATCATTTTAATTTATGTTATATATCAATCAACAGAATGATTTAGAGGCATTGGCAGAAAAAGAACCTGACAATTTGGGCCCAAACGATCATCTACATCGGGTATTAGGAGATGAGCATCAGGGTAGAGTGCGTTGTCGACCTGGGAAGAAGATTGTACCATCTCGATACTGGTATACTAACGTTTCTTTGAGTAATGGTTCTGGTCTTATCACAGTGGAACAAATGAATTCCGCAATCAAAGAAGCAAGTTAAAAATCAGAACAGGCGATAACTGCAAATATGATGAAGTTTATGTCTGCCCTTTCTTCTACACTTCCACCAGAAGCAGCTGCAACAGTTGATGCATTTTTGATGTCGATGCGTTCTTCTAATGTAGATTCTTCTGTTGGAGCCGGAGCTGGACCTAGTGCTGGACCCGGTGCTGGTGCCGGTTCGAATGCAGATGCCGATGTCGATGATGATGTTGGTGGTGTGAGAGGTAGTGATGGTGTTTCTATAGGAGGTGTGGATGAGGGTTATCATGATTCTGATGATACTGATATTGAGACTCACTTTTGATGTAAATTGTATTTTTGGATTGGTAATGTATGACGAGTTCCATGCATCCGATTGCATTGCTTTTTTGATCAATATCATTAATATTTACCATATCTTATTGGGAATGAGAATGACTACTAACCTGTATAGTTAGCATCAACCAAACCACAAATAATTTAAGTAGTATCCACATTTGTACCACATAATAATGATTTGGAATGCATCATATTATTTTACAGTGTGATTTTACATTGAATCTTTTTAGGTTTAAATGGTTTGGAATGCATCATATTCTTTTTATTATCTAAATCCAAACATTCTTAGAGATTTTAGTTATGAAGATGATGATATTGGATCCTCCAAAACAAGAACTAGTCCTGGCTATCCCCCAAAAATCTGAGTGTATGTATTCAAGTGGGCTGGCAGCATTGAAATAAGACCTATTTAATGATGATCTAAGTATCTCGTTTGGGAGGGAAACATATATAAGAGTCTCTAAAATAGATTACATCTTAATGGTTATCACAATTATTATCTTAGTACCATTGAATTAGTTGGCATCGTAGTAGTGGAGGCTATAATGGTGGAAGGGGCTTCAATTAAAGTAGAGGTAAACTCTACATTATCATGTGTTAATGCCTCCTAAATCAAGAGGTAATCTATGTGCCTTATAGTGGGATCAATGAATGGAAAATCCATGTGTAGATTAGAAATCTACCACTTACCCTTAATTTGGGAATCTAACTCTATTAGGGGGTCCAGGTGGTGTCCAGGGGTAGGGGGACTAGCAGGGGACTGGCAGGGTGCCTGGCAGGGTGCAGGGGGGGATTGGCAGGGGGGACTGGCAGGGGGCAGGGGGACTAGCAGAGCCTCTTTATCTTACTATGGCCTTTTCTTTTTTTTTTTAATTACTGAATCCAACATTTTTAATTCAGGTTTTATTACTTATTTCTCTCATTTATATCTCTTTTTAATTTGTATACATTTAATTCATTTCTACTTGTTATTGAAATATTTCCATTCAGGGGGGCGGGGTGTCCGGCAGGGGGCTGGGGTTGGGGGCTGGTGGGGGGGGGGGCTGGTACAGCTGGGGGCTGGGGTTGGGGGCTGGGGTTGGGCAGGGGGCTGGTGGGGGTTGGGGGTTGGGGGGGGGGGGGTGCAGCTGGGGGCTGGGGTTGGGGGCTGGTGCAGGTGGGCTGCGAGGGGGGGGGGACTGGTGCTGGTGGGCTAGGGGTGGCAGGGGGTTGGTGCAGCTGGGGGCTGGGGTTGGGGGCTGGGGTTGGGCAGGGGGCTGGTGGGGGGCAGGGGGGCTGGGGGGGGGGCTGGTGGGGGGATGGGGTGGGGCTGGTGCAGCTGGGGGCTAGGGTTGGGGGCTGGTGCAGGTGGGCTGCGAGGGGGGGGGGGACTGGTGCTGGTGGGCTGGGGGGGGGGGGGGGGCTGGTGCAGCTAGGGGTTGGGGTTGGGGGCTGGTGCAGGTGGGCTGCGGGGGGGGGGGGGGTGGAGGTGGGCTGGGGGTGGCAGGGGGGCTGGTGGGGGGCTGGGGGCTGGGGGGGGGGGGGGGGTAGGGGGCTGCGGGGGGGCAGGGGGCTGGGGTTGGGGGGGCAGGGGGCTGGGGGGGCAGGGGGCTGGTGCAGCTGGGGGCTGGTGGGGGGGCAGGGGGCTGGTGGGGGGCAGGGGGCTGGGGGGCTGGGGGCTGGGGGGGCAGGGGGCTGGGGTTGGGGAGGGCTGGGGTTGGGGGCTGGTGGGGGGGGGGGGGGCTGGTGGGGGGCAGGGGGATGGGGTTGGGGGCTCATGGGGGGGGGGGGCTGGTGGAAGTTTGTAAGCTGGTATCTTCTTTCTTCACCTCAGGGGTGCATCCCCATGGTTTCAATGCCCAATTTATCACTTTGATTCCTAAAGTTGAGAATGCTTGTGAAATTCACCTCTTCAGGTGAAATAACTAGATTGAGTCGAGTGATATTCTTGAGATATTCGATCCAATGAGTAATAAACCTCTATGGGACATTCCATGTTCTTGATTACAAAGTCTTGGAAGCAATTTCTGAGTCAAACTCAATCCATAAGCAGCTCCATCATGCTGAGGTGAAAAATTAGTTCTTGATTATTGAACAACCTTGAATTCCTTGTAGTACACACAATAAAAAAAATGATTCCACTATTTATAGAAGAAGATTCTATACCTGCTCCAGGACGACACCCTGCAGCGGTTACTCCTCCAGGACGACACCCTGCGACGGTCACGCCGCGGTCACGCCGCGGTCACGCCGCGGTCACACCGCGGTCACGCCGCGGTCACGCCGTGATTTGGCCCTGCTCCAGGACGACACCCTGCGGTGGTTACTCCTCCTTAGAGAAACATTGAATGGTTAGCTCTATAATTTTTCGTATTTCCTCATTCCTAAACTATATCTTCTCTCAGCGCTGCCTCTCATCCATCTTTCCACAAAACGTGCATAGCAGGTGGTACAAAGGCTCAATTCAACTGAAAACATTGGTTTGGAATTGTCTGGCATATTTTATTGTACATGTATCACATAATATTTGTTCGGTAATTCTTCTTTTTCCTCATCCTCTTCACATGTTGTCCGAACCAGATCATCCTCATCCTCTACACATGTCGTCTGAACCGGATCAGCCTGTTGTGATGGAAATTCAATGTCTGCTTTTGGCTGTTTTAGATGAAATTCCTTCCATAATTCCCTCATCTCATGTAGCACTCATTGGAGGAGGATGATCACTGCCAAGTTGAGTTTTAAAGGTTGCACACAATCTATTTGATGCAATTCCAAAGAGGCTGTTCTATTCTAAGGTCCTATTTCATGCTGGAGTTCCCACATTTCCCCCACAAGCTGGCAAAGGGAGGTCTGTTTGGGCCTATGCAAACAGGGCTTATTTGTTATGGACAAAGATGCAACTGGAGACCTGGTTTGCTTGAAGAGTTTCCATGAAGGGTCTTCACTGTAGAGGAGACTAGCTCTGGTCTGTATTTGGTAGTTGCTTCCATGATGGTTCCCACAACCGTTTGACTGAATTTCACACCAAACCAAGCCCTGCTAGTGACTATTTTTCAATGCACTATAAAAATCCCATGGCCAACCCACCAAAATCAAACCAGCTATTCCAGGGCCATTTCCACCCTCACTAAAAAAATCCAAACTCAAGCCCTACTACAATTCCAAGCTCCCACTTCAATTTAGCCACTATGAACTCCTTCCCAGTCCCCCACCATTTTCAATCCACCTAGGCAACCCATCCACAACTTGACCACCAATCAGGCCTACCCACCTCTCAACTTCTAAGCCACCAACCCCACATTTTCCACCAGGAATCCCACTTTAAAACCATTCCAAACCTCACACAATTCTAACCAATTAAACCAGACCCCTTAACATTTGAAGCCCTCATCTAAATTCCTGTTCCAACTCACTTATTTTAGACCCAATCAGCCCCGCCACTTCAGAAAAACAAGAGCAGCCTACTTAAAATCCAGTCTAACTTAGTTTCCTTCATGCTTGCCCCCATGAGTCCATAACCTCACCTCAACCAAATTATTAACCACCTGGACATCTGGAAGCCACAAGACGAGAGAGAAGGTTTATAGATTTTTTTTGTAATATTTTATTCCATTGGAAGAGAATTTGTTGGATGCTGCCACTTGTAATGAGGTACTTAATTTCCTCTCCCTCTTTCTTCCATTAAATATTAGACAGGTCCTATGTAAAAAAATCATTCTCCACCTCCGGGGAAGGAACTCTCAGCTACCGTTCTTCTGTTCTTCTTCCTGCTGATGAATAAAATTCCCCAAGTATATTGGGAAAATTTTATTCATTTTTCTTCATTTACCTCTTCTTACTTACTGCTGATTTCAGCAGCTGGATTTAGTCTTTTAGCAATAGCCCATGACATCCATCCGTTGTCTAGGGGGTCCAGTGGGGGGGGGTCTATCCTGGGGTGTCCAGGGTCTGGGGGGGCTGTCCTGGGGGGTCTTTCCATGGGGTGTCTAGGGGGTCCAGTGGGGGGGGGGGGTCTGTCCTGGGGTGTCCAGGGTCTGGGGGGGGGGTCTGTCCTGGGGGGTCTGGGTTTGGGGGGGGGGGGTAGGTTCTGGGGGGTGTCCATGGTCTGGGGGGCTGTCCATGGTCTGGGGGGGTCTGTCCTAGGGTGTCCAGGGTCTGGGGGGGGGGCAGGACTGGCAGGGGTGTCCAGGGTCTGGGGGGGGGTCTGTCCTGGGGTGGGGTCTGTCCTGGGGTGTCCAGTAGGGGGAGGGGTGTCCAGCAGGGGGAGGGGCTGTCCAGGAAGGGGGGAGGGGTGTCCAGCATGGGGGAGGGGTGTCCAGGGGGGTGGTCCAGGGGTGTCCAGGGGTGGTGGTCCAGGGGGAGGGGTGTCCAGCAGTGGTGTCTATTGCTGGTATTCTTTTTTAGACTTCAACATATTATGCAAGGACTCGGTGAATGGTCCTTCAAAAGATTATGCAAGGACTCGGCGAATGGTTCTTCCACTTCTTCCTCTTCTCCCCCAAACTGTAACTCTCTCTCTCTCTGTACTTCTTGCTCTCAATACAGAAATTTACCATTGTACCTTCTTGTTTTTCTCCTCTCTCAATTTTATTCATAACAAAATGTGTGTCCTCTGTTTCTATCAACCTTCAGCACACCTTCTATATATCTTCAACTTGTATTCCTTCCACCTATTTCGCAAATAATATGTGCCAAGAAATGTATGTTTTGTGTTGTTCTCAGTGGCTATAGCATGGTTATACCAACGGATGAAAATTAATCCGTGGCTATATGTGTGATTTGGCCAATATTCTCTCAGGCTCCTCCTATGGAACCCTCCCCGACTCACTCCCCTCCCCCGATGCACTCCCCTCCCCGGACGACCGCGCCTCCCCCTCCCCGGATGACAGTGCCTCCCCCGACGCCGACGGACTCCCCTCCTCCCCCGACGCACTCCCCTCCTCCCGACGACCTCTCCTCCCCGGACGACCGCGCCTCCCCCAACGGACTCCCCTCCTCCCGACGGACTCCCCTCCTCCGGTCACCATTAATATATTTGAGGGCTAACTTGGATTCTCCCTTCATATCTATTTGGGGGAAATAAATATCCTCTGATAACTGATGACCAGTAATGAGAGCCTAATAATTTGCCTCATCATCAGTGAAACCTTATAAAAATAGGAAAAAGTATGATTGGACGTCTTGTGTTGGTGTGATAAAGACAACCACCTGACCTACTCAATTAAGATTGGAATTATTAAGCATTATTTCAGTCGATCTTTGAAAATCACCATCAAAATATGTTTTCTAATACTCTTTGACATGATCCACTAAGAGGGTAGCCTCATTTGGGAAATCAACATTCAGGGGTAGTTCTTCAGGGGTGGATGTGTGTCTAGTGGGGCTGTCCAGTTGGGGCATGGGGGCTGTCCAGTGGGGTGCAGGGGGCAGAGGGCAGGGGTGTCCAGCAGGGGGAGGGGTGTCCAGCAGGGGGAGGGGCTGTCCAAGCAGGGGGGAGGGGTGTCCGGCAGGGGGGGAGGGCTGTCCAGGGGGTGCAGGGGGTGTCCAGTGGGGCTATCCAGTTGGGGCATGGGGGCTGTCCAGTGGGGTGCAGGGGGGTATGGGGGACTAAGGGGGAATGGGGGGTGCAGGGGGGTGTTCAAGGGGGCTGTCCAGGGGGTTGCAAGGGGGTGCAAGAGGGCTGTCCAGGAACCTAAGCCCATGTAGGTTATGAATGTCTCTATAGAGAAAATGCAGTGCTGTCCAGATCTGGAAAATATCATAAAACATCCCACAGATACTTCACAAGCACCAGATATAACTATTTCACCACCTATAGATAGTGAGCACGGTGCTATAAAATCTGGTAACTCTATTTCAAATCATAATTCCAATGTTTTGTTTAATGCGGTACTACATGAAATGCAAGCAGATTTTATCTGAGGATGAGCATGTGTGACCATGATTTCACCAAGCAGTTTGTTTAGTTGATAAACAGTTTTTCTGGTAATGTTTTTCAATTTCAAATATGTTTTATTTTATTTCCATAAACATTTTATAGTTTATTCTGTTTTATTTTCCAGACTGATTATATGTATGTTTTCCTAGATTACTCATATATATCTACTTCTGAATTTTGTTTCAAGTGTTTCCCAAGTCCTACTAAGAACCTATAGTATGGGGTGGTCCTACTAAGAACCTATAGTATGGGGCCAGTGTCCAGCAGGGGTCCAGTGTCCAGCATGGGTAAATATGCAGGGGGAGTCCAGTGTCCAGGGGGGAGTCCAGTGTCCAATAGGGGTAAATATGATTTGGGCATCCCAAGAACTAGTTTCTAGGGGGAGTCCTGTGTCCAGCAGGGGTACAAGGGGGCTGGTAGGGGTGGGGGGGAGTATGGGTCCAGTGTCCAGTAGGGGTCCAGTGTCCAGCAGGGGTAAATATGCAGGGGGAGTCCAGTTTCCAGGGGGAGGGAGGGGGGGTGCTGTCCAGGGAGGGGGGGGGGTGTCCAGGCAGGGGGGGTGTCCAGCAGGGGGGAGGGGTGCTAAACATGGTCTGTAAATCTGAGGTAGTTCAGTCTGTTCCTGTCTTATCTCATGCTGCTAAACATGTCAGAATTGGTGAATTGGTACCTGTTAAACCTGAATCTGGCAGTGCTGAAGATGTTGTGGTTATCAGATCAGATAAACTTGGTTATCAGATCAGGGGGCAGGGGGACTAGCAGGGGACTGACAGGGGGCCTAGCAGGGGGCCTAGCAGGGGGCAAGGGGCCTAGCAGGGGGCAGGGGGACTAGCAGGGGGCAGGGGGGCTGGCAGGGGGGCTGACAGGGGGCAGGGGGGATGGCAGGGGGACCAGCAGGGGGTGGCAGGGGGAAACTGGCAGGGGGGGGGGGTGGTAGGGGGGTAAGCAGGGGGTGGCAGGGGGGGAACTAGCAGGGGGAAGTGGCAGGGGGGGATGGCAGGGGGGTGGCAGGGGGGACTAGCATGGGGCAGGGGGGGGGAAGGCAGGGGGACAAGCAGAGGGGTGGCAGGGGGGGAGGGGTGTCCAGGCAGGGGGGAGGGGTGTCCAGGCAGGGGGAGGGGCTGTCCAGTAGGGGGGGAGGGGTGTCCAGGCAGGGGGAGGGGCTGTCCAGTAGGGGGGGAGGGGCTGTCCAGCACGGGGGGGAGGGCTGTCCAGCAGGGGGGAGGGATGTCCAGCAGGGGGAGGGCTGTCCAGCAGGGGGGAGGGGTGTCCAGGCAGGGGGGAGGGGTGTCTAGCAGGGGAGGAGGGGTGTCCAGGCAGGGGGAGGGGCTGTCCAGCAAGGGGGAGGGGTTGTCCTGCAGGGGGGAGGGGTGTCCAGCAGGGGGGAGGGTTGTCCAGCAGGGGGGAGGGGTGTCCAGCAGGGGGGAGGGGTGTCCAGGCAGGGGGAGGGGCTGTCCAGTAGAGGGGGAGGGGCTGTCCTTGAGGAATGTCTAGCTGAGAACGAGAATGAATAGGTGTAACAACAGATAGAGTAAAATGTGACAACCCTATTAGTATATGTCATGTGTAACCTATAGGGTGAGGTCTGTAATGATGCTCCTAGACATGTTCTGGTTGTGTAAAAAATGTTCGGAACTCTCTATTTTATATTTCTTGATTCATGTATGTTGGTTGTTGGTACCCCATGTTGATAGAATTTTTCATCTTAATTCTAGTTGTGGTAGAGAACCCTCTTTGATAAGGTGATCAAGTTGGGAGTACGAGTTGAGGATTTGCTTATAGAATATATCCAGCAGAATTTTGCTTTACCAGTTTCAGCATGAACACATCCTTGGGCAGGGGGGGGGGGGGCTGGCAGGGGGCAGGGGGGGGACTAGCAGGGGGCAGGGGGGGATGGTAGGGGTACAAGCAGGGGGCAGGGGGGGGGGGGCTGGCAGGGGGACAAGCAGGGGGCAGGGGGGGGGGGGCTGGCAGGGGGACAAGCAGGGGGGCTGGCAGGGGGGGACTAGCAGGGGGCAGGGGGGGACTAGCAGGGGGCAGGGGGGACTAGCAGGGGGGTGGCAGGGGGCAAGGGGGACTGGCAGGGGGGTGGCAAGGGGGGACTGGCAGGGGGTGGCAGGGGGGGACTGGCAGGGGGTGGCAGGGGGGTGGCAGGGGGGTGGAAGGGGGGTGTCCAAGGGGGTGTCCAGGGGATGTCGAGGGGGTGTCCAGGGGGGTGTCGAGGGGGTTGGGGGGGGGGTATTTTTTTTATGGATTTGGACACCCTATAGCCACGGTTTTAAACTGTGGCTATTGGTTTATTACCACGGTTATTAACCGTGGCTATAGACATAATGCCACGGTTTTAAACCATGGAAATTAAGCCTGTCCGGCCTTTAGTATAGCCACGGTTTGAACCGTGGCTATATACCTATAGCCACGGTTGCAACCATGGATATAGTGTTAAAGCCACGGTTTGGAACCGTAGCTATAGGTCTAGGCCTATAGCCACACCAAACTTAGCCACGGTTTGAGGAACCGTGGCTATTACCTATAGCCACGGTTTAGAACCGTGGCTATAACCCGAATTTCCAGTAGTGTCTCTTGATCAGCTCTGTGATAGTATTCCATGAGCCTTGTGATCAATGTTGAGACTGACTAATCACAATTTCTGCCAGTGGGGCGATGATCGGAATGTTGCCCCGCCTCCTCCCGCTCCCTTCACTCCTGGTCGGAAGATGCTACCCCGCAGATGTTACTGGTCCAGACCAACACGCTGC